>JAFIRS010003809.1:0-10000 GCA_018342105.1 Gonioctena quinquepunctata | reverse complement strand
GACAAGAGTAATTACTTCTCATACATAGTTGCCATAAGTTCGGATTATTCTTGTGTTCATACACACCGAACTATGACACCAACTCCCTCTGCAGTCTACATGAGGACTACAATTATATATGAATATATTGTTATGTTTAGAAGTACGTGTTAAATGTTCAAAGAGTTAAAATGAAAATTATAAACTGAAAAAGCACATAAATAACAAATGTTCATATTTAGTAATTTATGCTATGTTATTTTACAGTTTTTCTGAGGATTCTACGGTTTTTCTCAAACCTTATATAATATTAGTCGATACATATGTTTCAAATAAACATGTTTTCGACATGACAAGCAATTGGCATAATTTATAAAAATTATAGAAATCAAAATTTACTAATATATTTTTGAGCACAAGCAGACAACAAAATGTTTAAGTTAGAACATTCTGTATACGAAATTAGATCTGAACACAATAGCCAATGAGATGCCAGGAAGGATTTCGATGCAAAATTATGAATATTGAAAATATGAAAAACAGAAAACGTCAAAAATGATTTTCAGTATACCATGAATATGTGAGGTATTTAGAAACTGTCAGTGAATACAATCTGTCAAATAAACGAAAATAAGGAAAAGTGCAACAGGAAGTGCGTGAAAACCAAGAATTCGACAAGAAAAAAAAAGGCCGGGAAAAAAATCATCAAGCCATAGAAATTGAGAAAATATTTTTGGAAGAAGAAACTCAACAAAATTGTATTTAGAAAATCAAGCATATTTTGCTACAAACACAGTTATTTGCCACTACACCACAAGAAAATACCAGAAAGAACATTAGCTGATGAAAACCAGGTATATAACGATTCTTACCTTCTTATTCCATACATATACTAGTCCGAGGACGAACTCACAAGCGAACAAAGTTGGCTGACACTGAACATTTGTATTTCAAGAAACCACAGGTACATTAGAACCATAAAGTTACAAAACTCAGTGCATTTTAAAATAAACATTTTAAGAACTCCTCCGATGGAAAACTTTCATAAATTGGTATATAGACTAACTATTCCACTAAAATCAGCATAACCTACAGAAATGGGTTACATTTAATTTTTTTTATTATCACATAATTGCACTTTTCATGTATATTTTGCTATGAAACACTAATTTGAGTTAATTATCGCAGGATAGGTAAGTCTTCCTGAATAAAGGAAATTATTATTTTGATGAATTTCTGACTTATTTTCAATAATTGGTCAAAACAGTTTGCTATTTTTCTGAAACTGACATCAAGAACACTACCAAGTCAGTTTCATTCCTAACCTGTCAATTCCACTTGTCACACCACATAGAGTACACCTTTATATTTATATAATTTCAAACAACGCTACTGCGGTTGTTGTACCTTTATACTTCGTTCTATTCCTTGGTCTACGTTTTTTTTCTTTTGCATCACTATGTTAGATATGTTTAACATCATTGAAATCAACCTCAACAAAGTTCTTCCCTAATGATGGAAATAAACATTTCCGAAAGCTTGGGTAAACCTTGAAGAGTTTACTTTTTCATTGCTGCTAACCCCAATATCCCTAGTTTTGTATATATATATATATATATATATATATATACTAGCGAGAATTTTTTTTTTCCTGGTTCTCTTTATGTGATTCCATTTAGCTTCGAGAATTGTCAGTTTGTCACATATAATCTTCAAAATTGACGGATTTTAAACCCCGGTTAAAATATATAGCGTTCAGGGATAATAGGTCACTAGGTCCCATTCCTACCCCTTCAAGAAGTTTTTAGTTCAACCGTATATCACTGGCGCTAGCGTAGCATTCATTTGGGGATCCATTTTTGAAGTTGTCACATCCGTTAATCGTAAATAATTTTCGGGCAGCTAGGAATTCTTATTGCTTTTTTTCTGGTGGTTATAACAAATTTCTTGTTGCCAGTTCCCGTAATGTCGGAGCAAGTGCAGGAGAAGGCGGAACTTTCTTCTGCAGATGACAATGGGATACTTTTCCGCGGATTCTCCTATGCACGTGTTAGGTAAGGAAAGAGTTGTCGTAATGCAGTGTGCACCATATATCATGAGCAATTTTTCCAAGCAATTTACATTTCACAGATTTATATAGTCGCCTACGGTGCTGTCTCCAATTAGATTCAAAAGGGTACAAGTAAAACTATTTTGAACCATTTCGAAGTGAAGCATCTCTGAAATTCTGGTTATCGTTTTTTACGCACGTTTTTCGATATCTTCTGATTTAATCGATTCATCGAAATTGAAAAAACTCTTCAATAATGGATACTGGAGTGTAACAAATCATTTATTTCCGGAAATCAACCAGAGATAAAAAATGTTATAATGGAATCATTTCATAGGTAATTCAGTAATGCCCTGAAAATTTTCGTGATAGAACAAAACAACTCCAAAATGATCTCCAATTGACATTTTTAAAATACGTCGAGCGTATTATGAATTGTCATGCAGTTCTACGATAAGTTTCTATCGTTAAATGATAATGGGGTACATCAATTTAATAAAAATGATAAAAATATGATTTTTAATTCAAAATTGTATCACTCAGATATGATGAATGGATTTTTCAAGAAGTTAAGCAAGTCTTATGTAGTGAGTGAATAATATAAAAATCAATTAAGAATTGTATACTCAATTAATAGTGATATTCAGTGTGCCATCCAAATATTCTTCAAGATCATAGTAGGCTTCATCACTTTTTTTTTCTAAATAAACTAAGTGCTGTTACTTCTCCAACACCCAGAGAAAGTTTACTGTACATCTTTATACCAATAAATGTGATTGTGTCATGTATCGAAGTTGAACTGGGAATTTGAGCCTCAGTTGATTCATTTGGGGATTTACAGCAAATTAATTTACTTTTAATATACTTGCTTTCATTTGACATCCCACGAAATTCGTTTTTTTTTCTATAATTTTCAAAATTTCATTCGTAATTTGGAGTTTTGCTCGAAAAAACTCATTTCATTAAACACCTCATTCGCAAGGAACTCTTTGTTTCTCTTTATTTCCAAGTCCATTTCCACCTTATCATTATAATTAACTTCAACGGATTGGTTGGATTAGATCAATGTTATTGAAGAAAACTTATTGGTTTTCGCCAACGTTTCGAACTATAATAAATTCATCAACAGAGCTCTGTAACAATGAGTTTTACAGAGCCCTGATGACGAATTCATTAAAGTTCGTAACTTTGGCGAGAAAGCAATAGTTTTTCTTCAATAACATTGATTCTTATCCCAACCAAACCGTTTGAAGAATATGTCCGTGGATCACCAAACTTACCATAATTATAAATGAACTTAAATCTCTTACACGAGATTAGGTGTCGTATTTTTTTCCAATCAATCTCTGATAGTATCCTGATGTTTACATACAATCTTTTATTTCAGAGTATTTTTTCACAAAATGTACCTTTTTCAAAATGTCTTCATTGTATATTCGTTTTTCGAAATTTAAATTTTGAATTTCAACTCATAACATTCAACACTCAGTGTTAACGATTTGAGACTTCTAATAAGAGAAAACTGATTGAATCGAAATTTCGTAAGTTAGTAGAGCTACATTATCCCTAAAAATCGAATTTAAGGAGTAATTCGATATATTACAGATATAAAAGTATTTATTTATTATTACACTTATTACAACTATATTTGCAGTTCATGTATTTTTTTTATTTCGAAATTTTCATATATTTCAATGGGTTCTGCATCACATAAGCTTTTATTTGTTCCACCTAGCAGTTTTCCATAAATTCGCTTTTTTCAATAATTCAAATTTTAATCCCAATATAAGTAATTAGATGTTTTTTTCTTTCGAAAACTTTCTCAAACTGCTATTTCTAACGACATTTTTCCTTTTTTACCCCGATTTTTATGTGAAATTTACAATCAGTTTTGGAATCAGGGCTCATTCATCAGTTTGATTCCACGAATTTTTTCATTTCGAAGCATAATTCGACTTTTATACAAAATTTATTTTTTCATACATTCATTATTCAACTCAAAATTTCAACATTCTGAACATTCAACTTCAATTAACTCAATTCTGAACTTGCCACATTCAATTTTCAAGATTATATTTTTAACATTTTAATTTCATCATTTAATTTCCAACCATCAACTTTCAAATTACACCTACAACCTTCAATTTTAGACAGATGACTTTCAGTATTCAATTTTCAACAATTTTCCATATTCAACTTTCAACATTAAACTTCTTGTTTCATCCTTTAACATTCAACTCAGATTATTCAAAATTCAATTGTCAACATCCAATTTCTGATATTCAGCCGCAATAATGAACTTTGGTATCAACGAGAAGAAATTTTCGCTTATGTTCCGACTTACGATATGACTGCTCACTGCGCAGAACCATAATAAATTTTTAGTAGCCACAGAGTCGTGTGTACGTAAGTAAGTGGGCGTGGTGAAAAGTAAATAAAATGTGGCAACACCGCTCTCACACACCTCACGAACTTGCAACACTATGGCTACTAATTTTGCACTATGACAACTCTTTACACATTACTTGTACACACAACATCGTGGCTCAGGTAGCCGTAGTGTGAAACATCAATATATCTTGTTAAACGGGGTGTACTTCAAAAATAAAAATAGCTGAATATTTCTCAGAAAGAGCACTACCTTCACCTAGTATATTATCAAATGTGCCACAAGTTCGGAATATGCTTGGGTTGCCATAGTGTAGCTGATACCTGTATAGGTGTGTGTGTGTGTGTGAAATTCAAGCGGCATACCAGTGTTGCCAGAACACAAACTTGAAATTACCCACGATTTCGTCAAAATTACCCGCTATTACCCGCTCTCAGTGCTGCCGTTTCCTAATTGACAGATTGTACCAGATTTGAAGAAAATGTACTGGATCGAGGAAAATTTTACTCTTTTGCGATTGACTTTGAAAAAATTAATTTGACATTTAGAGACTCCCCATAGTTGGAGAGAGCACTCATTTAGCTCATATCATGTTGGCAACATTGAAAATCGCACTCATCAACGATGACTTTCTATTGTGCGAAAAATATACAAGCAAATTCTATAGGCCTTTTCACGACACGTTACGCGCAAGCGCATCCGCCATCTTAAAAAAGCGGGTAATATGAAAATTCCGGACACACTAACTTTTTTGCTTGTTTTTTAGCCTGTCTACTACGGACAATATACCAGTATCTGGCATTATAGCGCATATTAACAGGTTATACTCGTTTAAAGTGTCCGAAAAATATGGCGCACGTTGGGGACGGGGAAGAAACACGGAAGAACGAAAAACAGCATAGAACACAATAACAGAACGGTCATCGGTATTGCTTCTTATAACTGTCAAATTATTTTTAAAATAATTGTGAATTGTCGACGTATCTCTGCGAACTTTCCACAGTTTACATCTTTACAAATTATAAGGAATATATTACAATAGGGCTCCCTCTTGACTTTAGATTGATGAAGAACAAACTTCTTAGTTTCATTGCATTCCATTCATTCACAATTTAGAAATGCTATATGATATCTGAAAAGTAAAATTGATTATACTTTATCTCCTCCACTGTCTTTACTTCGTGTTCACTGTGATGAATTGTTAAAGGATTGGATAATGATTCATCAGAGTCACCAAACTGTACTGAAGAATCAGACTGTAACTTATTCTCCTACAAAATCGAATATAAAAAGAATTGCGAGACTACCCAGTGTTATCAGCCAAAATAATATTACATATTTGAATAATGGAAGCTTACTCATTGCTTCATATGTAAGGAACCTACCTTTGTCAACCACTTATCCATGATGAAAAAAAAATTTAATTTAGGAAAAAACATTTGAAAAATACGGAAAAGTATTAGCTTAGCAATACTTGCCACGCCAAAGCAAATAGTTGTTGGACAGTTGACATCATGACGTCGACATCACAGTATCACTAGTCACTTTCATCTCATCACAAGTAACAAGTAGAACAAGACAAATGTGTTTTATGTCATAGAAAGAACTCAGTGCTAGGGCTCAGAATTATAAAAAAGTAAACTTCCATTCTGTAATATGTGGTCGTGTGGTGTGTTCGAAATCATATATCTTTCCAGTAGAAAAGAAACGATTCGAAGCAGCGAAATTACCCGAAAAAAGCCCGATTTTCCTCAAAATATTCCGATTTGACCCGCCTGAAAGTGGGGTCCGAAAATTACCCGCATTTAGTCAAATTACCCGCATATCGGGTAATTATCCGCCAATCGGCAACACTGCGGCATACGTTTCCTTTTTAGCACCTAACTTTAGTTGATCTGCTCAATAGGTTCAGTGCTTGTAAAGATTGTGAATAAATACTCAATTATGAAAATATGAACACATTACATTTTTTTCTCCAGAATGAGAACTTTTTTGAGTGATTTTGAGAACTTTAAGATCCAATAATATTTAACTATAAAAGAACGTATGATGCTACTATTAGTCAAAATCAAACGATAAACATTTACCGAAGGTCATTTTGTTAAACTAAAACGTAAATGACGCATATGGTACTTATTGAAAATGATCAAAAGTAATGAATATTTCACAAAATCTTTCGGCAATAATTCACTGTCAATTCTATACATATAAAGAATTACCCCGTTACTGAAGATTTTTACGAGATTCAAGGAATTCCAGTTGATACCAAATAATATGGTATGGTAAAATTTTTGTTTTTTGGCTATTATACTGGCTCAGTTTGAAAAACTACTGAAAAACTGATTGCTCTTTGTCATTGGACATTTCACTAGAGCTATATAAATTTATGAATATGAGACGTTTTGAAATTATCCAGTCATCATTATGACTACTTATCACTATGAGCAGAACATTGATATTTTTTCATAGAAAACAGGACCTATATCTGTTTACTCCCGCAATTATAAAAAAGAAGGACTTTTTATTTGATTTGACGATGTTGATGATTTGTTCAAAATATTTTTAATTCATATTTTTGATCAGAATACAACAAAGTTTCTGAATCGAAATTAATCCAGTTCAAATAGATATTTTACAATAAACTGCTTTGTTAGACGTTTCGTGTCATTATTCATCATCAATAACGAAATAGCACCTTATTTGGTTACAGTTTATCATGAGAAAGGAGTAAATTACTGGATGAATTAAATTTGTTTATTGGAATTTCCGAAGTTATTCTAAATTCAAAATAATTCTGGAACTTCTCGTTTTCTTCTGTTAATATTCTCATCATGGAAATCTCCATTAAGTTGAATGGAATTTAACCAGTTATTTGGAATCGCAAAATATTGTCATTTGTTTCTGAAATGTTTGTCACTTAATTTTGGTTAGATATTTGAAGAATAATTTTTCTGGTAGAATAACTCGGAAAAAATCGTGAAGAATCAGAATTAATTGTTTGCACTATTTTTAATTGTCAATTGATGACAATCAAAAATAGTGAGTGATAATCTTGATACTGACAGGTATTAATGAAATTGTATTGCTATTGTGAAATATTACCTGTGGGTATAAAGAAATGGGCATAAAAATAGAGGTCCTTATTGAAAATTCTCATGTTGAGGGTGGCCCAAATTAAACAATCGATTTTTTCGATTTATATCAAGTCTTGAGGAAGTAGATACAAGAGGTACGAGATATCAATATATCCCGTGGATTAAAAAAAGTCGATAGAGAATTCAACTTTTGTTCTTTCATATTTGATTGATGAAAGGGAAATTTTTAGCGTATGTAACAGTTTTGTGATTTATAGTATGATTGTGCTTGAAACTGGTATCTAGGTGTTTTTAGGATCGAAGATCATGATTAAAAGTCAGTAACCATCAGTGTTTTGGGCTTGGAAGTAATGAATATATTTGATGGAAAAATAAGAATCGAAGATGGTGAACCAGTTTTATTATGTATTCAAATGGTTTGGTGTGGATTGGGATCAATATTGTTGAAAAAAAACCTATTGCTTTCTCGCCAATGTTTTGAACTTTAATAAATTCATCATCAGGGCTCAGAAATTAGTTTTTCCGAATGTGCACAGTAAAAGAATAAGAAATAAAAAACTGACATTCTAGCACAATGTAGGGCGCAAGAGATTTTACATTTAACTCGGGACAAATTAAATGTTCGTTATTCACGTATCTAGAATGTCTGTTCTTTATTCATTATTTCACTGTGTCCACTCGGAAAAAACAAAATTTTGAGCCCTGATGATGAATTTATTATTGAAGGTCGAAACGTTGGCGAGAAATCAATAGTTTTTCTTCAATAACATCGATCCTAATCCCAACCAAGCCATTTGAGGAACATATCTATGGATCACAAAAACAAAAAAACACGATGCAGAAAATCATCAGAAATCGCTATATCTCCAATACATTTTTTCTGTGGAAATATATTTATAGTTCCAGATTTTATCTCGTATTTTATGGTTCTCAATAGATCCCTTTTCAACATCTTTTCATTATAAAAATAATGCTTTATCATATAATGAATGTTGTTAGATGCTGTTAGGATGCAGTATGAAAAATCCACCGATATGGAAATAACATCGAGTGTTAGATTATGATTGGACAACTCAAAAACCAGGGCAGAACGGAATACGTAAGCTATATTCATTTCCTGATATTTGATTATTTAGTTCACTAAGAACAAAGAAATTTTGTTGCACTATTTTAGAGCGCTTCGTCGCTATCACAGGCTTCCCTCAAAATAAAATTTCAATGTAGTACAGAAAGAGTTATGTACAAAAATATTTGTTCAATAAAATTAACTAAATTTCCTTATATATATATATATATATATATATATATATATATATATATATATATATATATATATATATATATATATATATATATATATATATATATATATATATATATATATATATATATATATATATATATATATATGTATATATACAGGGTGGCCCACCACATTCGCCTCGGTATTTCTACGAGAAATGAAGAGAGTTAGGGAAAAACTTTTAGCATAGTCATATGTGGGTCCATGAGGAGCATATTCCAAAATTATTTTGAAATATATAGGGTGATCCCCAAAAAAATGTTTTCTCATGGAACACCATATATTTTTTTATATTTTTAGATACTATAGACAAAATAAAGGTGAGTTACTATCATATTTTCCATACTTAAAACTGACCGTTTCTGAGAAATTTTGAGAAATTCAAAAATACAGACCATAATTTGAAAATTGTTTTCACCCTGTAACGTGTAACGAGCTGCTCGTGATTAAATGTACTGCTTAGCTCAAAGGTTAAAGTTAACTACTACATGAAATTTTTAATGCAATATTATACAGAGTGGCGAAAAAAATTGCCTCAAAATTTGGACACACATTTAATTAAATAACTTCTTAAAGTTGAATGGAACACCCCGTATTTAGTGGCGTAATTTGACGCAGAATTAGATTCCCTTCAAAACTTTATTAGGGTTCCCTATACCTATCTCTTCTGCTTTTTACACAAAAGGCGTTTTTATATTTTACTTATGAGTAATTTTTTTATCTTAAAAATGAAACACACTGTATTGTAATGAATAGCTGTCATTTTTTCCGCACTCTGGATGACCAGAATAGATGGTCTGTTAACGTGTGGGGAGGAATTATAGGAACACAAAAAAGAAAGGTAATTGAATTTTATATTGTTCAGACCAAAAAAATATATTTGAAATAACAAAGTTATTTATGTCCGAAATTATAAAAAGGTGACAATGATTTTTGAACATTCTGTATAATATTGAGAAACGGGTTTTATCGAAATCAATAGCCCAAAACCTCTTTTATGCTTGGTCAGAATTCGAAGGGATGATTTCTATACATTTCGATGTTATTTAGTTTCCAATTTTACTAGCATTTTCATAAAAAAATCAATAACTCGAGAACGGTTATAGTTAGGTACATAGTACCTCATATGAAATTATTTTTTTCCTTCAAAAGAAAGGTTTTTAAAATTTCAATTATATTAAGCA
>JAFIRS010003808.1:0-113622 GCA_018342105.1 Gonioctena quinquepunctata | reverse complement strand
GGACTTTGAAACAAACAGAGTGTATATATATATATATATATATATATATATATATATATATTACTCTCGATTTGTAACACAACAGCGTATAGGTAACACGCACGGCTTGGTAAATACATACGCATTGATATTGTAATATTAAAATATAATTTGCTTTTAAATTTATTAAAGTTATGACGCTACACTTGCTAAACACAATAATAATGGAGAGATTATAACGCGTATGACTTGGTTAGCACAATAGTAAGAGAAGTTATAATGCGTACTTGCTAAAAATACATAAGCATTTATTATTGTCTGTATAAAATCTCTACTTACCTAACTCCATCAGCAATATCCGGAACTTGTGCAGAAACACTGTCAGGATTCATTATTGTTATTATTCTTTATTATTTATTATGTACAAAAAACCTGTATACACTCAAAAAAATAATCGTCGCGACACCACACTGTTCAATGTGAAATAGAAAGACGAAATGAAAATAAGTGGCTTGCTTTCTATGAGAGAGAGAGAGAGAGAGAGAGAGAGACAGACAGAGAAACACGCGCACGCCGCACGGCTTACAACCATAGCGAAAGTCTCGTTATAACTTTTGGTCTTAATTTATTCCGTCTAGCCCTCTTTCGCAACGCGCGGTAAGGAACTACGTTCCAAAAATTCATCCGCAGCATCAAGCAAACATTTAGTAACCTCTTCTCTCGTGAAATTTTTTGCCTTTTTCGGCTTATAGCCGGCACTTTTTCTTTTGAGAAATGCCTTCACTTTGGGATAATCACCTATATGTTGCTAACAGCTGAAGTTGATTTTAACATAGAAAACTTCGACCACAGGTTTGACGACTACGGCTCGTTATGAAAACTTCTCGCGCGTTCAAGAAATGGTCGCCTTATATTCTTGTTGTATAAATAACTATTTAAAATGTTTTTTGAATATATGATATTCTCTGACGTCTTTGAGATTTTGGGGAAGGAAATTATATACATTAACACCATTATGTAGAATTCATTTTTGGCCAAAGCTTGTTCTCATCGCAGGGAATGGAGTTGTCGAGTATCATGTTGATGTACGTTATTAACTTTCAAAACATTTAAATTGGAAAATTTAATATTGTAACTTACGAAATGTATGAATTTATATATTTTGTTTCATATGATGGTTTCTTTGAAGCCTGCAATGTTTACTTAATGATCGTAGTAAGATGCCTAGACATCTTAGATCGTAGTAACCTAATTGTAACTGGAGATTGCAATATCCCAGAATATGTTATTCATGCTGGTAGGGATTCTCATATATTTTTATTTTTTTATGTTCTGGTTCCCACGAAAAGGGATATCCTGTAATGTTCAGAGAACATCGTGGGAACCAAGGGAAAGAAGGTAAGAGTTGGTGTTCTTCTTAAATTTCTGGAGGTTGTATGCCTCGGGGAACACCTCCCTAGGCAATGAGTTCCAAAGCCTCGCTGTTCGTTGGATGAACGAGTCTTTGGAAAGTGATGTTCTGCAGGTCTCCAAAGTGACCACGAAGGGGTGTGATGACTGAACTTGACGGGTTAGTCTCGAAGAGACTGCCAAAGCAGGAACGATTGTTGATATTTCAGAAGAGCATCGCCCATGAAAATATCTATAAAATAGAGACAAATCGCCAACTTTTCTACGGTGTTCCAGACAAGTGAGCGAGTTTGTAAGCGAGGCATCACCGACGAGACGAATTGCCCTTTTTTGGACAGAATCCAATAGCCTCAGGATATGTTTAGGTGCCGCGCTCCAAATATGGGAACAGTATTCCAGGACAGGTCGGATCTGTGCCTTATAGATCATAAGCAGCTGGGTGGGGGTGAAATAGCTCTTGGACGAAACAAAAAACAAGTTTTTGGGATGCACTTTTGGCAATGGACCTCACGTGATTTTCCCAGGAAAGGTTATTGCTGATAGTAATACCAAGCATCGATATGGATGACTTCAGTGGTATGGTTACTCCTGACAAAGTTATGTTAGGCACAGTGAGATCGACTTTTCTAGAGAAAAGACATGCTTGTGTTTTGTTTGCATTGAATTCTACCAAGTTATTAGTTCAGATCTATTGTGTAGTCAGGCCGGCTCATCCATACAGGTGAACTAGGCACCCGCCTAGGGCGACAAAATTTAGATGCGACTCGGCCGCTTTTTGCGTAATTAATAGTATGTCATTATCAGTTGAGAATATTCGACGACAAGGTTATGACAATGGCAGTAATATAGACATTAATTCGCGTTCCATGCTGCTCGCATACTTTAAGCCTTGTGGTCAATGATGAAGCTTCATGCTGCTTGCAAGTAACTACCTTTTTTGATGTGGTCCAACGCACGAATGTATTCTTCACAGAATTCACAGCATTGACACTTGAGGGGTTCTACTCCAACAGGTACCGTCTTTGACTGTAAAACCTCTGAGTGATACACGATGGTCCAATCGAATTGATGCATTAATTTCTCTGCGGTGTCGGTTGTCAAGTATTTATGATGATTTGGAAGGAATCTCTGGAGATACCTCTTTCACAGGCTCCAGTGGCATTAAAACTAAGGCAGAAGCACTTGGGCTACTTGAAAACATCCCAGAGTTCAAGTTTGTTGCCACTCTTGTTACGTGGTACAATGTTTTGTTCCAGGTAAATTTAACTAGTAAGATACTACAAGAAAAGGATTTATTTATGGAAAGAGTAGTTACTTAACTCAAAAGAACAGAGGAGTATTTGAGCAATGGC
The DNA here is from genome assembly GCA_018342105.1 of Gonioctena quinquepunctata. Taxonomy (NCBI): domain Eukaryota; kingdom Metazoa; phylum Arthropoda; class Insecta; order Coleoptera; family Chrysomelidae; genus Gonioctena; species Gonioctena quinquepunctata. The sequence goes on along the minus strand of JAFIRS010003808.1, from coordinate 110,881 downwards.
AGTAGTGATTTGGAACTCAAAATAGCGTTGGTCGATGCTAGTGAATTAGCAGAAGCTGGCATAGAAACGGTTTTTGAGAAAGAGAAGGTCCGCGTTCGAAGAAAAAAGAGAATGTTCGACAGTGAGTCAAAAGATGAGTTTGTAGCTGAGTCCTTGGATAGTTTCAAAATTAATTTTTATTTCTCTCTTTTGGACCTAGCTATTGATGCTGTCAAGGATATATTTCCACAGTTAAATGAAATCTCTGGTATATTTGAATTTTTGTACAATCTAGATGACCTCAAAAACAGAAACTCGACAAAGATCAAACTGTTATGCCAGAACTTGGAAAAGGCCGTAACACTTAAGAATAAAGAGGAAGATCAGGATCAATGGGATATTGACAGTTTAGAACTGTGTTCTGAGCTCAGTAGTATTTGTCGTCACCTGGATGATAACCTAACCCTAACCTAACCTAACCCCCAAAAAACTGCTGAACTATATTTACCACCATAATCTGAAAAATGCATTTCCCAACTTATGTGTTGCTCTTAGAATTCTATACACTTTGGCATTGTATGTAGGTAGTGCAGAAAGGAGTTTTTTCAAATTAAAACACAACTCACCTGCTTAGTACAATGTTCCAGGAAAGAAAGGTCCTGATATGATTTCTATCGAAAGCGAATTATCAAGCCAGATCGACCCGAAATACCTAGTGAAATAATTAGCGAAAACGAAAGCAAGAAAAGCCCCATTAGCCTTATTGCTAAATCTCTGGTAAAAATATTTTTTCTAGGGGTAATAATCACCTATTGATATATGGTTTTTTATGGTTTTGCATTAAAAATACAATTTTCCTGTGTAACTGTGTTTTTTACTGAAACTCCATTCCAAATGTCACAGCAATAAAAAAAAAACTTTCAAGCAAAATTTTCCCCATTTGTATGACATGCTTTGCAGATTGGACTTTTTTGGAAAATAATGATGATGTAGATATAGCTTATAGCAGGTTCTACAACCTACTCAATAATATTTCACAGAATACGTTCTCAAAATGGCTGGAAAAATCGTTCTACCCACCTCGGTTCACCAGCGATATATATGAAGAAATAGTATTTGCCTAATTATAAATCAATGGGTGATGTTGAAGTTTCCGAATTGCACAAACATCTTCCCCTAAATATAAAGAAATATAGCCATAGCACACCCCAATTTTCTTCGGACAACTGAGACCAATCTAACCGATGATCCATCGAAGTTGTGGGCTAATCTGAATACAATTAGAAGCAGCTAAGCAATTCCTGATTTTTAAATTATGAAAACAGTAGTTTAACTGATCCCCATCGTATAGTCGATGCATTTGCTTCTTCGATTCTGTTTTCAACAAATCATTTTATTATCGACAATCTGAAATCATTACAAAGGCCTACAAAAAAAAAATTGGTGCAGCTCTATTTGTATCTGTGGTAGATGATAAGGTACCTAATATACCATATATCGATAATAGTTATTTTAATCTGTAAGCTCTAGTTTACTACCTAACCTCATTTTAAGTTGTTCGCGGTCTTATTCGCAAACAGCAAGTTTTACAATAACACCGATAAAATTAATCGCATTATTTCATGATGGCTAGTAAGTTAAGACGTTGAGTTAACGACTCTGATGAGTTTTGTTAAGTTTGTGGTGAATTTATTTTGAAAGATCAGCGAAAATTGATAACAGATACTATGGTCCGCTTGTATTTTGCTTACTTCAATATTGAAATTCGCAATCAAGATAAAGTGTGGGTGCCTCATAGAGCATGTAAAATAAATCTTTGAAATTTGGAGTATCTGTGATACCATCATGACGACTGTTACTTCTGTATGACAAATATATAGTGGGCATCAACAAAAACAATCGCCACAAATGGAGATATCCCAATATGTTTTCAGAAATAGAACAATTCCTCATTCGAAAAGCGTTCCAATACCAGTTTTTCATTAGGTACCACAATTTCCGCAGGAAGAAGTTGAAGAACCTAGTGCTTTCCAAGTAAGAATGGTAGATTTGAATGCTATGGAGAAACATCGAATCCAAATCGATCTCTTGAGAGACTTAGATCTTCCAAAAGAGCGTGCTGAGTTGCTAGTATCAAGATTTAAAAAAAATGCTATTTCATATCGCACCAGAAAACGAAATATTGACTATTGTAGTGATATGAGCGGCTTACTGACTTTCATGTGCTTGGATACCTATCAGGCTTCTTACCCGACTGCGCGACGCAAAGGAGGGTAATGTGCTTATCAGCCTATGTATGTATGTATGTTCCTTTGTGGTGCTCTAGAGACGAAACGCGTGGGCCGATTTTGATCAATCGTATCGTCTTAATCTTGCAAGTGTTACTAAAGACATGGCATTATTCATAAAAACTTTTTAACAAAAAATTAAACCGACGTAAAAATCAACTGAAAAGCAAAAAAATAAACTTTCTAGTCTAATGATATTGAGCTCCTAAACTAATGTAAGTAACTGATTTTGAGTCGGCGCCAAACAAACAATTATCGAAGATCATTATCTATGAAAGAAGTCATCAAAACGCAGCCGTGCATCTCGCTGCCATCATTTTACGCTTCACCTAATTCAATTGCTAGTTTGTTTGGCGCCGACTCAAAATCAGTTACTTACATTAGTTTAGGAGCTCAATTATCATTTAGACTAAGAAGGCTAATTAAATTTTGCTTTTCAGTTGATTTTTCGTCGGTTTGATTTTGTTAAAAGTTTTTATTTTTACTTTCAGTTCCGTATTTCGTCGGTTTAATTTTTGTTAAAAGTTTTATTTTTCAATTTTGTGTGGCTAAAATCTACCAATTACTACCTACTTGTTTTTTGATTACTTCCAAAATACTTACTTACCCACCTTACTTCAACTATTACCAGTTAAATAATATGATTATCTACTTTTACTATTTGTTGTAATATAAATTATTTTCGTTGTTCTGGTTAGTTTATTTCATTACTTTGTATATCATTCCATCCTCTCATAAAATATACTGATTTTGACGGAACAAGAATAATGTCAGTAGCGATCTGTCATTGTCAACTACGTATGTGTGTGCTAATGTTCACTAGTGAAAAATCAATTAACCCCTATTTTTCTACCCGTAAGGGTGGCTAATTCCTTTCGAAATCCAAATATAAGGTATACCCTATCTATTAAACGAAGAATCATCCAAATCGAAGAACCCAGTACAAAGTTATGCCTGATAGAATCGGTTAACGGACCAGAATTCAGAGGGTGAGTGAACGATATTCTTCATTTCGCTACACCGAAGTACACCCTATCCACTGAAAAAAGAATTATCGGAATCGGATGCCTCAGTAGAAAGTTATGCGTGATCATACATAAAAAAATATGATGGAAAAACATAAAATATACGGGTCGAATAGAGAACCTCCTCCTTTTTGGTTTCGTCGGTTAAAAATTCAATATGGCGACAACCAGACGTCATATTTCAAATGGTTCGAATCTTACCTAACAGGACGGAATCAAATGGTCAAAACATCGGAATTTTCAGAAAAAAAAAGGAAATTAACTCGGGAGTTCCACAAGGATCTGTGTTGGATCCTATCCTTTTCTTATTGTATGTGAATGACATTACCAAGGTCAATATTTCTGGGAAGTTCACCCTCTTTGCAGATGATACAACTATACTCTGGAATAATAAAAACACTGGTGAGGTGCACAACATAATATCAGCAGATTTGAAAAAAGATAAAGATTGGTTTGATGCAAACATCTTATCTTTTAATTTAACAAAAACAAATTTAATATCATTTAGATGCTCGCTTAACGAACTTTTTTTTTGAAGATATATTATTGGAAAATAAAAATCATACATAATTTCTTATGTTTGACTCTCAGTTACGTTACGGAATACCATTTTGGGGAGCATGCAGTCCAACTTTATTCAAAAGTCTACTTATATTACAAAAAAGGGCTATAAGATATATAGTGACCTCAAACCAAGAGATTCTTGTAGAAACTCCTTCATAAACAATAATATTCTAACGGTTACTGCACTATTTATATTGGAACCTGTTTGTTTAATAAATAAGCATATAATGAACTTCGCTGCGTCCTCTTCCCACTATAACACTCGGAACAGCAGTCACACTCTGAAACTCCCAATGCCAACCAAAAATATCACCAAAGACTGCATATTTTACAATGGTGGGGAAATGTACAATCATCTATTCCAATTCAGGAAGGCAGTCAAAAAAACTTCTTTCTGATAGGCCCTATTATAGCTTGCAGGGATATTATGACGAAAGCTTTTAGCTGGCTCTCTCAGTTTCTTATTGACAAACCAAGGAGCTTTCAAACTGTCTTGTTTTATATTTACTACCTTATACATTTGATTTTTACCGTTTTTACCGTAATGTCTATTTTATTACCGTTTGTAACCTTATACCTTTGTAATTTTTATTATTATTTGTTATGTACTCCATTTTTTATTTTATGATGAGTATATACTACCCAAGCTTTGTCAACAAGATTCTGTCTTGTGATAATAAAGCATATTTATTATTATTATTATATTGTGACATGACAGTAATAATCAAAATTCAATATGGCGACAAAATTCAATATGTCGACAACCAGATACCATATTGTGAATAATCCTAACTAAAACGTGTAAAATAAAAAAAGTAAATTTAAATAATCAAAGAACCCGACTGCGTAGAAAGTGAACTTTAAAAAAGATGGAAACATGATGACCAGAAAATATTACCAGAAAATAATGTTTTGAGAGGTTAACTATTAAACTTAATACTGTAAACAATCTCACGCAGTCGGTGGCAATAATATATCTTCATTAAATTAAAGAAGATGCTTTTCTTTTCAGAAATTGTTCTAATTTTGAAAACTTTCTGACGTCGATCCTTTCTTGTATGTTCAGCATACACTTCAACATAGAACTTTTGATTTCTGCATCAAATAAGCCAATAAAATGTTTTCAGACATCTCGTCTTAATATTCTGTTTGTCACACCAATCTTTATTTAAACTCGCTGTAATATTTTTCGTACTGCCGCTGCCATTTAGATTTTTCAGGCATTAAAACGGAAAGCGCCGAGTTTTCAACACTTGTTAGCTCTGGAGGAGTACAAGATACTAAAATATCTCTATCAGTATCAGACCTGTTTGCGTTTTGTCAAGAACTGTGAAAATATTTTGTATATATTCAAACATATCATTTCCATAGCAATGTTGTGACTTTAATTAAATTGAACTGCTGTTGTTTTTAAAGCAATAATATATTTATTTGCAATTAACTAGTTCAATAATTTTGACGATTGCACGAAAAATATTGTGTATGCCATGGCCGCGAAACTTTTTAGCGACCTCAAGATAATAACTTTTCTTTCGGTACGCTGTAATGGTATTTCGCGGCCTTGGCATACAAATAACTATAATAAAATTGGGGCTAATGAAATGGTCAATATTTTAAGTTTATATCTCAGAATTAAGTAGAGAAAAATTAAAAACAGTCATTTTTCATGGACCCCAAATACGTCAATTGATTAAAGACCCCCTTATTTTGAGGCATCTATGACTGAAGTAGAACGACTTGCGTGGAAATCTTTTGTAGCGGTTGCACAAAATTTCCTAAGAAATTACAAGGCTGAAAACTATGTAGAGTTAGTAGAAGAAATGCTACTCAACTTGAAAAATTCAGGCTGTAATATGAGCATAAAAGTACACTACCTCTATAGTCATATAGATCAATTTCAATATAACCAAGGAGATCTTAGCGGAGAACCAGGAGAACGCTTCTATTAAGATATAAAAACAATGGAGAACAGGTATCAAGGCAGATGGGACGTTCATATGATGGCAGACTTTTGCTGGGGAATTATGCGTGATTGCCTAATACAACTTCACTCTAGAAAATCACTTAAAAAACAATTTATTAATGTATAATGTTAAAATAAAAATATATTGTTGTAAAAATGCATTTTTTTTTTCATAAATTAGAGCTGATACAAAAAACTAGTAACATTTTTGACATTATCTTATTAGACATACTTAAAATCTGGTCTAAAATCCTAGACACCAAAATGTGTGCAGACCAATGTAAGTTTAATACACCAATTTCATTCATTCCCAAAATAAGTACAAAAATAAATCATACAAAAAATGAGAATGAGGCCTGATAATATTCCATTATTTTTTCTAAAAGACTGTGCTACTATATTCGCTAAACCGTTATCCACCATTTTCAATCTAGCACTTCAAAGTCTGGAATGATGGTGAAATATGTTTTTTGTAATAGAATACCTTCAGCGAAAACGTGATTTCCGTCGCAATAAAGATAAATTCTCATAACGTTAACTTTCGTTTCTAGTGACGAAAGTTAAATTTATATTTTCAATCATTTCCCGCCCTGGTATATAATGTTTTGATGACTTTAAATTATTAATAAACAAAGACAGGAATCATTTCTATAATTAGAATGCATTTTTTTACTTTTGTTTAATTAAAAATCAAAATAGAATCGTAAAAATACCGTTAGACTTAAAAACAATTTGTATCTAGTTGCCTAGTTTCATTAGTTTGACGTTCCTCGTTAATTGTTTAGACTTGTCAGTTTGCACCGAAAGCATTGTTTCCGTCGCAAGTGAGATACATTCTCATATCGTTAACTTTCGTTTCTAGTGACGAAAGTTAAATTTATATTTTCAATCATTTCCCGCCCTGGTATATAATGTTTTGATGACTTTAAATTATTAATAAACAAAGACAGGAATCATTTCTATAATTAGAATGCAGTTTTTTACTTTTGTTTAATTAAAAAGCAAAATAGAATCGTAAAAATACCGTTAGATTTAAAAACAATTTGTATCTAGTTGCCTAGTTTCATTAGTTTGACGTTCCTCGTTAATTGTTTAGACTTGTCAGTTTGCACCGAAAGCATTGTTAGTTTTTTAAGTTATCATGATTTCTGATTCGGAAAGTGATTTAGATTTTCCAAATACACCACCAGAAATAGCAAATAAAGCTGAGGAAACCTCTTTGGATTTGTTACCATTAAAATCTAAAAAGAGAAATGAAGAAATATATTCAAAATTCATGGATTGGAGAATTGATAATAACGTACATTCATTTTCGGAAACTGTGCTGCTTGCGTATTTTGGATGGTTGTCAAAAAAAAATTAAGTCATCGACGCTATGGTCTATGTGATGTTGAGAACCACTTTATCGATTAAAAATAACATCGATATCAGTAAATATCCCAAGTTAGGTTCTTTTTTTGAACGAAAATCTGATGGTTTTAAAAGTCAAAAGTCTAAAAATTTTTCTATCGATGAGATACACACTTTCTTTATGAATGCACACGAATCCAAATACTTAATGACTAAGGTAAGTTAATTACTTTATTATTGCGACAAATTCTTAATGATATTAATATTAACGTTTGTAGGTAGCCTTAGTTTGTGGAATTTCGGGGGCTTGTCGCTGCCATGAATTAACATATTTGACAGTAAATGATGTAAAAGATACCAGCAGTATACTCTTAGTTACAATACGTAAAACAAAAGTACCGCGTTCCTTCCACATTTCTGGGTTCTTCTACGAGATTTCTAAAATATATATGAACCTTCGTCCACTAAATATGGACAAAATAAATTCAAGATTCTTTATTAACTACCAGAACGGAAAGTGTACTAGACAGGTTGAGGGAATAAATAAATTCAGTAAATTTCCTATGCAAATAGCTCAATATTTAAACTTGCCTGATCCCTAAAAATATACTGGGCATTGTTTGCGTAGAACTTCCGCAACGCTATTAGTGGATGCAGGAGGTGATTAACTTCAATTAAAAACGCATGGAGGCTGGAAATCTAGTAACGTTGCGGAGGGTTATGTTGATCAATCGGTTAGCAGCAAAAATGAAATACAAACCAAAATTTTACAATCCATACAAAATACAACACTATCCGATTATGGCGCATCTTCATCTGGAGTGACATCAGATGTGGCATCGTCTACCTCAATACATAAAAATCTTGATTGCAATACTTCTAAAATTTTGAATAATTGCTCGAATGTAACAATTAACCAATATTTAAATCATAAGTAATGTTTGAAAAAATCTAGAATTTTTAATTTAAAATAAAATATTTGTTCATCGTTCTTTTTTAGCATATTATTATGATATAAACAGGGTTGTAGAAAAAGTATAGTGTTTCACTCGTCGAAAACATTTTTTGAAGCTCGTGAATATTACCAGCCTTGGCTGGTAAACTGTTCTCTCGCTTCAAAAAAAACTTTTGTCACTCGTAAAACTACTACTATTATCTTCTAAAAGGGACACAAATATATAATTGAAAGTTATAGACGAATCGACGATTATTAAGCAATTTCAGTAAACTTTTCGAAATGGTCCTATATGAGAGTTGGTCGATCGCAAGTAACCTGACATGCATTACTCAATATATAGCAGAAGCTTTAGAAAAGTCTTTCCAGGTTGATGTTATTTATGAAGATTTTCCGAAGGCTTTCGACACGCTTGACCTTGTATTCTCCTCAAAAAACTCATTTTAGTTGGTTTGATAGACAACTTCATACTTTTCTGCAATCTATTCGAAAGACGATTAAGAGATCAATACCGTAGTATTAAATCTGTCGAAACATTTGCTACTTGTGGTGTCACTTGGGGATCTATTGATTATATTTATAAATGACATTTGCCTTGGCCTAGACTTCAAAATTATTCTATATGCAGATCATTGTAAGTTGTTTCGTCAGATTTCCTGTTCGAATGACTGCAGATGTCTTCAAAGAGATATAAAAAATTTAATGTGTACTGTATGAAATGTCTTAATATAAAAAAGTGCAACCTGGTCACCCCTAGCCGCGAAAAAACAACCACTGAATATCCTTACACAATAAATTGTAATATCTTGCAAAAAATAGCGAAATTCAATCTGTATGTCATTTCTGACGATAGATTCACATTCACTCATAACGTGAATATTGTTACGAAACTGGGGTTCGTGGTATTTGAAATACGGAACCAATTATCATCAGTTTATTTACATTTCACTATTACAATAGAACACTGTACTCTATCAATTAAATAAATCAATTACAGTTCACCACTAAAATATTGCCACGACACTGTATCTGAATCAATCTTCCTTCGTAACTGTACTATACTCGAATAAATTACTACCTGTCCTCCCGCGGAACGCTCGGCCTTGGATATAATCTTCCTCAACATTCAGAAGCTTATGGCACCTGCTTATCGGTTTGTGGAAACATCTCGATGATTTCTTATTTGTTTCGGAAATTCCCAACTGTTACGTCGTCTGGCGTACGATAATCACGCAGTGACCTACTATACTTATTTTCATAATTAATTTTGACTTTGATTGTACCGATCAAAAGCCATTGATTCACCTTGATAGGAACTCTTTCCAAGTGAAAAACTTTCATCTTAGTCCTAGTAGTGGGGGAGCCCACGATGCTAAATGGGGATTTACTCGAGCGTCATGGAGACCTATTGGGTTTCAAAGCTTAGATGATAAGAAGAAGATAATGTTATATAATGTATACCTTTTCATCGGTGGGGGGAGCGGCTATAGTTTTTCAAATATGTAAAAAAATACTGTTGCATGGACATACTCGAGCGCGTCAGATATTGATAGCATCAATGTCCTACGTATTTTTAATAATGTACGTATGTTAATCTGATCGTTTGCATGATGCGGGTGGTCGTACGTAAGGGTTGAAAATGAAAAAAAAACAATCGAACGCGTCAGATTTTCTAAGGGGGTGTTGAGTGAACCTAAAAAAAAGCTCTCATTCAATAATCTGACGATTTCGATGTGACGCAAACTCGCAGCCATTATTATAATGTGCAAAAAAAAATCGCCATTTTGAAATACTCAAGCGCGTCAGATTAAAATAAATATGGTTCGTCTTTATGTCCCAGACGTGCTGTCTCATAATCTGACGATTATCTAGAGGGATCACCTGCAAAACAGATCATTTTGAACTTCCCGTCGACAACTTTCCTTCCATAGTCCGTTGGTGAATGATCAATAATTTTTGCATTATGGGCATTACTCCACAAGCAAGCAATGAATCTTGTGCGTAACACTTGCTGGAGTAACTCCGATTGACAGGCTGGCAAGTTGCACGCATCGTAATTCCGGACACTCAAGGAGAAGGGTTGTGATTTGTCTTTTACCTTGAACGTCTTATTGAAGATGACAATCCTGGCTTGATTGACATCGTCTAACTTTTTCAACCCATACAAGTGGCAAGTAAAAGACTGTATGATGTTAAAAGAATCCTGCACATTATGCTCCTTTGATCCCAAATCCAGAAATGCTTCTTGGAAAATTTCAGAATTCATCAGAAATTGCAAAGGTTTCTTTTTCCCTCGTCGGTACAATGCTGGGTTGATATCGTAACCAGTGAACGCATGCAAAGCTGGACGCGCCTTCGAAATTTTTGCATTGCCAACTTCAGGATCCATCCAAACTTCTACTCTTGCTTGCAGGTGTTCCATATTCGCTAACATGATGACCACTATATCGGTATCAGAAACCAGAGTGGGGACGGAGTGGGAGAGTAATAGATAAAGAAAGAATGAGAGAGGAATAGAATCGCGGAGAGGGGAATATAGGCATCACGCAGCTGCACGCATTAAACTTTATCGACGAATTTTTATTACTTTGGCTTGTGGGAATCGTCAGATTATATATTTTTCGTTATCCTTGAATTATTTCCTTCAAAATAAAAAAAAATTTAGCCACGCTCGAGAATGTAGCCCTCCCCTTTCTTTACGTCACTCTCAAATTGTCAGATTAGTGGAATATACACTTTTTAGCATGTAATTAACTCACCCTACCTTAATCTGACGCGCTCGAGAATTTCTGATGATCAATTTTTTTTACTAATCTGATCCTTTATCCTTGACGGACGGCCTTATATATGGGGCTCATATTTGGTGGAGGTACTTAACCGGGTACAAGGTATCCCCCTGTATATTAATCTGCCGCGCTTTAGTAAATCCCGGAATCCCCTATTATAGGGCTGCGCTGGACTCTGTAAACCACATCGTAGATTCTTTCCAAAAAGATGACAGTTTGGGAGATACACATTACTTCCTACGTGGGTTGTACAGCCAAACCTGGTCACCTCTTTTTTATTTCTTCTTCTTTTAAATCATAACGAGCTTTCATCCTGAGCTGTTCCGTGCTGTTCCTCAGTTTGTCTGCGAAGTCCTGCATATTGACCTCTTGGTTGATTGGAATATCAAGTCAGGGCCATCGAAGTTCTCTTCCAAAGATGATGCTAGCCGGGGTTAGCTTGGTTGAATCATGAACAGTTGCTTTGTATGCCATCAGAAATAGTTGAAGGTGTCTGTCCCAGTCACTTTGAAGTTTTTCCATAACATTGGAAAGATGTTCTTCCATAGTTCTGCTGAATTTTTCAACCATGCCATCCGGCTAGAGTTGAAGCGTCGTGGTTCTTGTCTTGTTGATACCCATCAGCTCACAAACTTTCTTGGATAACTCTGACTCAAAATTCCTTCCTTGGTTGGAATGCAACTCCATCGGTACTCCGAATCTAATGACCGCGCTATTGTGGAGGCCTCCCGGTCTGGGATGGCATAGGCTTCTACCCATTTGCTGAAATAGTACATGGTCACAAGGATATATTAATTGTCATCATCCGTCACAGTAAAATGGTCCAGCTACATCAATGGCAATCTGTTCAAATGTACAACCTACATTCTATTTCATCAGCGCCAACTTTCTACATTGTCTCGACATTGAACCCAGTACGACTTCTGCCTGATCTTGTTCAAAGTCTCCCATACCCGCTTTAGTAGTCCATTTTCCACAACCAGAATACCCCATTATGTCTACATTGCCTTGAAGTAGGATCAGTCCAGGAAGGTCTGCTAGTTCCGTACTCTTTCCAATGTAGAATCGGTTTCTTGATCATGTCTCGTGTGTGCGGTGGTCCATTCCTGTTCGGTTCGTCTAATATCGGCGACCCCTTCATGAAATTAAATACGCTGATAATAATAATAGACTCCTGGACATGGTCTTAGATAAGTTATTCGCATTACTATGTAGACCTGCAGACTTTCACCAGATTGCTGAACTAGTGTTTTAAACTGTGCCGTAGCTCAATTCCTGAACCTCAATAAGGTCTCTATATTCGCGCTGATCTTCCGGGATGGTTTGTAACATTCATAAGGTAGATCCTCTCAAGGCCACTACAAATGCAGAAGCCTTTTCTCCATGGTCCCATCAACTGGCCGTTACCGCAGCTTCAAATTGCCTCCGATCTGCGGATCATGCTGACTGTCAAAAGTCGGTAGTTTCACGGAATTGTTCGATGTGGCAACCCTGACGCGGTGATCTTGGAACTCCAGTGAAGCAACTTTTTTTCTTAGCTCTTCTTGCACCACCCACACTTCTTTCTTTGGTTTCCTTTGGTTCTTCCCAGAGCGCCCTGACTTCTTTCCTCGTCCATCAACTTTTCTTTCAGTCCTGCGATTTGCACTTCAGTTTTCTGGAACATCCACAATGCTTTCTGTTGTTCTTGTTGTTCCTTCTCCTCTTGTTTATCTCTTTTTCGTCATTCTTTTTCCTTTCGTCGATGTTCATCTTCCTCTTGTTTTTCTCTCTGTCGACGTTCCTCCTCTTCTTGTTCTTCTCTCTGTTGACGATCCTCCGCTATTTGTTTTTCTCTTTGTCGTCGTTCCTCTCCCTTCTGTCGACGTTCCTTTTGTCTTCCTTCTGTCGACGTTCCTCTTCTTCCTTCTCCTTTTGTTTTTATATCAACAATCGTCTCTCTTGCTCGGCAAACTGCTGCTTGATATTTCCATAATAGCCTCCATATGGTCGTCGGATGTATTTCTCGTATTATTACGACCCGGCTTTAGGAATATAATAAAATTATCCCACTTCCACACCTGATGCTATTATTACAATATGGGGACAGTTGGAGAATTAAAGATCCCACAACTGACCAACCAGTATTATGACCTGTACAGGGTGTTATTTATTTAAAAACCACAGTGAAACGTCATATATACTTTTATAAAAGAATACTTTAGAAAACTCAAATAATAAGTGCAGCTTAATGATGTCTAACTATACTGAAATTTACTTATCTTGGTTCACCCTAATCAATACCAAATCTTTTTCACACCATTTGACAGTATAAAAGCGTGTCTTAAAAAGTCTTCAGAGGTTCTATACGGAGTGTTGTAAAACAAAAGCTATACAACTAGATTTAATTAAAGAGCGGTTTATTCAATTAAATCACTCAGTATATGATTGAGATTCGTTCTAACCTATGTACTCTCGAATTATAAAAAAAGAAATAATAATGGGTTGTAGTTCAAAAAAATATAATTAAGTTCAATTCTTGAAAAAAATACACAAATCCATACCTCATAATCCTTATAAATCCATTCCATATAATTTCACTAGAAAATATGGGTATAATAATGTCAATAATAATTATTATTGCCTCTCAAAAAATACATTCTATGGCAAGGGTGCGAGTTTTCATTAAACAGGATGAATAAGTGGATGTGTGTTAAACCTAATAGTTAATAATGATAATGTTAACCTGATATTCCAGTAAACTGGTAATTGATGCATACATAAATAAACATACATATGTATTACAAAGCAAGAAAAATATTGGGGAAGTATAATCATAAAAACAAGTAGGAAAAGAAACAAAAATAGAGAAGAAGAAGAAGTAGTAGAGAGTATTATTCTGGTGAGCACAGAATAACTTTCATTCATTGATAAGGAAAAATCGTAGTTTTAGAACGTTCCATAGATATGTAGCAATTTTTAGCTTTATCAACTGAAAGAGTGTCAAGAGTATGGGCCAAAGCAGTCATATTTGTTGAGAAGTTCAGGAAAGGAGGTTTCTTTACACAATATATGGGGCAATTAAAGAAAATGTGATCGAGTGTCTCCATCTGAGCTTGGTTGCAAACTGCGCACAGCTCGTTTGGATTAAAATGGTATGAGTTGAACCATTGTATGTGAATTTGGCAGAAATGGAATTACATAGTCTTAGCTGTGCAATGGTTCTTGTGTACTTGCTGGGCATGGTCAAAGAAATATATTTCTGAGGGAAGTTATGTAGAATCGAGAAAGAGTTATACATGGTCAGGAATAATGACCGTTGCAAAAGAAATAGATCAGCCTCATACACGTTTTCTCTGAATTTCAATAGGAGATATTTCTTCTTGGATTTCATATATTCCAGGGAAAGGTTGTCCCAGATATCATCGGCGTGTATCACCGTAAAAAATGATTTGACCTGCAGTATCCAGTTATATTTAGGGTCAGAGTTAGTAAGCTGAAGTTGACCTTTGAGAATAATTTTTGGTAAACGGGAGTCATTCATTTCGAAGATTTTTATCAGCCTGTTCCGTGTCCATTTGAAAATGTTGTACGAAAGTTTGACACGACCACATTCTTTTCTGACTGCATGGTCCGGTGGATGGAATGGGAGTGGAGGAACCCTTTTGAAAATTGAGTGTGTACTTGTTCGACGATGTCGACCTAGCGTAGACCCCAGACAGGAATGCAGTTGGACATAACACTAAGGACAAGAGAGTCAAAGAGACGCAGCCTGATTTGCATTGATTCAACCTTGGTCTTAGCGAGAAGTGGGAGTAATGCAGTAGTAGCTTGCTTAGCTTTGGCTATGGAACCATCAGCCATATCACGGAAAAGAGAAGACGATTTGAATAAAACGCCAAGATATTTATATGAGTTGGTAGTTTCTATTGGATGTCCATTAAACGAAAAGCGGAAGTCTGTTTTATAGGGACCTCTGGAGAAAACAACAATTTTGGTTTTCGCAGTATTAACTGATAGACGATTTGAGTAAGTGTAATTCTCCAGAAGCTTGAGTTTTTTAGTTACGTCAATTTCGGATTGGCTCAGAATAACGATGTCATCGGCATACAAGAGCATATGGAGTTCATTTGAGTTATCTATGTTAATACCACGAGCACCATTGTTCTCAAAATATTCTTCAATATCCGCAAAAAAAGGGCAAATAGTAGAGGGCTTAGAACTTTCCCTTGTGAGACTCCTTCAGAAATGGTGAATGTACGAGAAAACTCGGCATTTGATTTGACACGCATGGTTTGCATTTGAGTAAAATGGTCTGAGTAATCTGATCATATGGGAGCTAACACCAAGATAAAAAGCTTTGACCAGAGGAGTTGGTGATTTACGTTGTCAAAAGACCTTTCAAAATCAACCAAAATGGCGAATATTTTACGTTTTTTGAAACGAAGGGAGACGTGAATTACCGAGGACAGTGTCAGTGACAGTGACATTGTCACTACAACCTCTTTTTTGTCTAAAGCCAGATTGACATTCCGGTAATATGCTAAATGTTTCAGTCCAGCTCACTAGACGGGAGTATATTATGTGCATGAAAACTTTGGCGATGCAGTTAACGATGCCTCGATAATTATACGGATCGCTGGTGGAGCCTTTTTGTGGATCATTTTCAAAATGACTTCAGACCCACTTTGGGTGGGGACTCAGGGTCTAGAATTGTATTGAAAAATGAGGATGAGAACAAGTGTTTTCAACTGTACCGTAGCTCAATTCCTGAACCTCAATAAGGTCTCTATACTCGCGCTGCTGATCTTCCGGGGTGGTTTGTAACATTCACAAGGCAGATTCTCTCAAGGCCACCACAAATACAGAAGCCTTTTCTCCATGGTCCCGTCCACTGGTCGTTACCGCAGCTCTACGGATCATGATGACTGTCAAAAGTCGGTAGTTTCACGGAATTGTTCGATGTGGCAACCTTGACGCGGTGATCTTGGAACTCCAGTGAAGCAACTTTTTTTTCTAGCTCTTCATGCACAACCCACACTTCTTTCTTTGGTGGTCTTTGGTTCTTCCCAGAGCACCCTGACTTCTTTTCTCGCTTCTTCTTTCAGTCCTGCGATTTGCCCTTCAATTTGCTGAAACATCCACAATGCTTTCTGTTGTTCTTGTTGTTCCTTCTCCAATTGTTTATCTCTTTTTCGTCATTCTTCTTCCTTTCGACGATGTTCATCTTCCTCTTGTTTTTCTCTCTGTCGACGATCCTCCTCTTCTTGTTCTTCTCTCTGTTGACGATCCTCCACTATATGTTTTTCTCTTTGTCGTCGTTCCTTTTCCTTCGGTCGGCGTTCCTCTTCTTTTTCTCTGTGACAACGTTCCTTCTCCTTTTGTTTTCCTATCAACAATCGTCTCTCTTGCTCGGCAAACTGCTGCTTGATATTTCCATAATAGCCATAATGTATTTCTCGTATTATTACGACCCGGCTTTAGGAACAGAATAAAATTATCCCACTTCCACACCTGATGCTATTAATACAACCTGGGGACAGTTGAAGAATTAAAGACCCCACAACTGACCAACCAGTTATTATGATTTGTACAGGGTGTTATTTATTTAAAAACCACACACCTGACTAGCCATTATTAGTCAAACCTCATATATACTTACATAAAAGAACACTTTAGAAAACTCAAATAATAGGGATTCTACAAGTACAGCTCAATGATGTCTAACTATGCTGAAATTTACTTATCTCATCTTGGTTCACTCTAATCAATACTAAATCTTTTTCACACCATTTGACAGTACAAAAGCGTGTCTTAAAAAGTCTTTAGGAAAGCTATACAACTAGATTCAATTAAAGAGCGGTCTATTCAATTAATCACTTAGTATATGATTGAGATTTGTTCTAACCTATGTACGCGGTCATATCTCAAGTTATAAAAAAAAGAAATTATAATAGGTTGTAGTTCAAAAAAATATAATTGAGTTCAATTCCCTGAGAAAATTACACATATCCATAACTCATAATCCTTATAAATACATTTCATATAATTTCACCAGCAAATATGGGTATAATAATGTCAATAAAACCATAGCAATAATCAATATCATATCAATTCAAATGTTTTATAAAATCAAGGCAATAATGTATTTTCAGTAATAGCTCTCAATATTAGCCTATAGTCAATTGTAACAGTATATTTTGATAACATCTTTTTGTGCTTTACCAATATAATTTGTAATTTTATATTTATCCAAATACAATACTTCAGTGCACCAAGTTCAATAACTACTGTGGGGAACATGGCGCTCAAGGTGTCAAATTCGAAACTTACCAAGATCATTAAAAAAAAAACATTGTTTCTATGGACTGCCCACTGAAATAAGTTGTGTTGGATATTGTTCTTATGGTAGGTAGCATTTAGACACGACAATGTATATTTATAAATATCTCCTCCAGGAAAATAGTTGAAATATTGTTTTTACCACTATCACTGTATTTAATTTATTTAGCTTATGGCGTGTACAAACATACATAAAGAAAAAAGGTACAATGTATAGACAAAAATTATTTGTAGGTATTGTCACAGCTCCATATTTAGTTGGTTAAGCCATTGGATGGCCTGGGGTGTTGCATGTGAAAGGTCAAGAGTTGTGCCAGGAAATGCCATCACTTAATAGTACAATTACTTCATTGGGTCTTCATATCAAGGCACGAAAAGAGCTGTAATTTGAAAAACACTGGATTATTTTTTTTTATTTACAATACTGTAACGTAAATAAACTTAACTTGGTTTAAATAATTTATTTCATACTGAATCTACAACTTAATTTATATTACTACGCCACTGTATAGCTCGATGGTATGGGCTCGTTCAGACTGTGCTCTCCCTCTTGAGGGCGGTCTATTTATCTCCGATACAGCATTCTCGATGTTTCGAATTCTTCCAGTTGGCGACGGCATGTTCCAATTGTTTCCAATATTGACCGTTGCATTACGCGGAAGGGACTGGATGGTTCTCGAATATCTCCGGGATGATCTCATCGCTTGTCGACGGCAACATGTGAGGCGACAGGTCCGGCCTAGGTTCGTTACATTGCCCCTTCTTAAAGACATTTCGTCCCGAATTTCATCCTTGGAGTGTGACGATATCTGCATGACTCCCATATCTGCACCGTGAAGTTCGATGGAAGTAACACTCCACGGTCTTCATGATCGGTCGTGGAAGAGGGTTACAGCAAACCAAAATCTTGACGCCGCTGGATCTGAATATCGCCTCCAGCATACTTCTTATGACTCTCCAGTCCAACCCATCAATACCACAGGACAATTTTGGAATTGCTAGATCCACCAGATTCTGGTCCACCATAGTATCTCTAGTTTGGTGAGACTCTTCCAGACATCTTCATAGGACGGTTTATCTTGGGAATGCCTCTTGGTAACTAGGTAGTAGATGTTTCTCTGGCCTTTCTTCAACTGTAGCACCCACCAACTTCTGGATTCTGCTCCCCGGTGTTTGGAGTTGACCAAATTTCTTGGAGAACACTACGGCGATGCCCCTGGACATTCGAAGATCTTCTGCCACACAGTGCGCTAGTGCGTAGTCAGCAGGCACCTCGAAAGGTCTCGTGACTCCTCTCTAGTTAACCCATGTAGAACTTTCTGCCCGTTTGAATACAAGGGACATAAACTTCTCGAACGTCATATCATCCTCCGGTGGCTTGAGGGTGCGAACTTGGTCATGGTTTCCAGCGTAAGGGGCCAACCTGTTGAAATGGACGACCCTTGGTTTCCCTCGGGGTGGCTTATGGATTCGGTACACAAGGTCGTTTATCCTTTTCACGATCTTATACGGGCCTTCCCAGAGTTCCGCAACTTTGGTGATAGTCCACGACGACGTTTGGGGTTGTACAGCCAAACCAGGTCATCAACCTTAAATCCTCCAGCGTCGGCCTTGATGTCATAGGTCTTCTTCATTTTATCGCTGGCCTCTGGATGTTCAACCGGACTCGTTCGTGGATGTCGTCCATTCTCTGCCGAAGTTTGCTGACGTAGTCCTCTCCCGCAGTGTCTTGTCTGGCGGTATCCCAAACTTCAGGTCACAAGGCGGTCGCAGTTCTCGGCCCATTATAATACTAGCAGGAGTTTGACCGGTGGACTCTGTACTGCGGATCGATAGGCCATCAGGAACAAATGAAGATACTGGTCCCAGTCTCTTTGATGGTCAGAGACAACCTTGGACAAGTGGCGGTTGATCGTCCTGTTCATCCGTTCCACCATTCCATCGGACTGCGGATGTAGGGCCGTGGTTCTTGTCTTACGGATGTTCAGCGGTAGACATATTTCTTGGAAAAGGTTGGATTCGAAATTTCTGCCTTGATCGAGTGCAGCTCCATTGGAATACCGAATCGACATATCCCTCTTTCACCAAGGACGTCGGCGACGGTGATGGCTTCCTGGTTGGGCAGGGCATAGCTTCCCCCCCACTTTTCTGAAGTAGTCCATTGCCACAAGGATGTATTTATTCCGTGGTCGGATACGGGAAACGGGCCGGCGATGTCAATGGCGATTCTCTCGAACGGGCTGCCTGCGTTGTACTGACGCATCGGGGCCTTGGGGGCGTATTCGGGTCCATTGCTAGCAGCGCATACGCGCATTCCTGCACCAGTCCTGGACGTCAGCTTGACAATTGGCCCAGTAAACCGTTGCCTCACTTTCTGCAGGGTCTTCGTCCTCCCAGATGTCCTCCGGCGACTCCATCATGGATTTCCCGCAGCACTCCTCTCTTCTGTTCCTGGGAACAATTATTTGGCGTCTGTCTTCCCCACCAATATCGGCCTCCAACACACGTTTCGGGATCCCATTGTCCCGAATAAGAGAGTTCCATTGTGCCCAATAGGACTTAACGCCGGCGGAGTAACCTGCGACTTCCTGCCATGATGGCTTCGATTGCCCTTCTTCCAGCTGACGACTAAGCCAAGGTCGGGGTCTCTCTCTTGGTCTTTCTGGATCTTGCTGTCATTCCGGTTGTCATTGCCGCGGTTCTACAAGGTTGCTTCTTTTCTTCTGCTCGTCGGCAGTAGGCAATCATCTGGACATGGTCTTCGCGACAAGGCATCTGCATTCTTATGGCTTTCCGCTCGATGTTCGATCTCGAAATCAATTCTTGGAGTCTTCGATCCAACGTGCTACTTGACCCTCAGGATTTTTGAACTGAAAAGAGCCATTTGAGGCTGCATGGTCAGTTCTCAGCAGGAATCTTCTTCCATACGTACTTGTAGAAGTGCTCCACTCCTTTACAACGGCTAACAGCTCTCGCCTGGTGACACAGTAATTGCGCTCTGGTTTGCTGGGGCGTCTTGCTGAAATAACCAATGACCCTACTCCTGCCCCTCCTGGATCTGAGGATAGGACGGCTCCAAGTCCCACGTTGCTGGCGTCCGTATCCAAAATGAACTTCCCGTTGGGTAGGGATAGCTCAGAACAGGTGCGTTAATCAAAGCTCCCTTCAGCTTCCTGAACGAGTCTTGCATTCTTCGGACCCTGGAACTTTGTTTGACCTTCCGTAGGCCTGGTCAGTGGTTTAGCGTGTTTACAAACCCCAGCGCATATCGGGTATGTGCACAAACCAAGGAAACTTCGAAGTTGGTGAATGTCTTTTGGGATGGGCCAATCCTAACGGCTTTTGATCTTCTGGTCATCCACTGCTACTCCTTCCCCAGAGACAGTGGCCGAGGTATCGTACTTCTTTTTGGAACAGGTGGCATTCTTGGGGCTCAGCTTCAATCCGGGTTCCTCAAACGCGGGGAATGCTTCATCCAAGTTTTTCACGTGGTCTCGAACGATCTGCCGACCACAATTATGTCGTCGGATACACTGACACGTGTTCCATGAGAGTCCCTTCAAGTACTGTTTCCATCAATCTTTCGAATGGCGGGGCATTACAGGCCGAATGGCATAACGGTGAACTGCCACAATCCTGGCCGATGGTAAAGCAGTCTTTTCTCGATCTTCCGGGAGCGAGTTCTACTGCCAGTACCCACTCTTTGGATCAAGGGTCGGGGAAAATCGGGGAAACCCAAAGTAGCGATGTCTGAGGGTGTCATCTATTCTCGGGAGAGGGTACTGTCCTTCTTCGGACATTATTAAGTTGGCGATAGTCTACACAAAAGCGTGTCGATCCATCCTTTTTACTTCACCAGTACGACTGGAGGGACCGGGGAACTTCAGATGGTTCGATAACTCCTTCTTTTCCCATATCGCTGATTATTTTGTCAGCCTCTTCCTTCTTGGCAAGAGGAAGTCTTCTTGCTGATTGCCGGATCGGTCGGGCACCCCAGTATCAATCTTGTGCTGGACCAATTAGTTCGCCCCCCTTTTTTCCTTGTCCGGTATCGAAGATGTCTTGTACTTTTGACTAAATCTCTTAGTTTGGGCTGTTGGCTGGTTTTATGTCTTTGGAAGGATGGCAACTAATTTTTAGTTCTGTGGGCAAGTTGTTGGGTTGGCTAATCGTACCTCGTCGCCCCGGATCCAGATGAAACTGACGAGCAATGCCCTAAAATTGTTCCTTTCTTTAAGGTCACTGGAAAGTAATTGACATTCCTGACCCTTACCGGTACAAATTTTTTCAGCACGTAACAGGGTTTCCCTAGGGCAATCCCTCGTCAATTTTCTCATCTGAAGTTTGGGGTCCCAACATCATCACGTCTCCACTGCTCGCACTCCCGTCCAGGCGGCCTCCAGGATGTTTCAGCCCTCTCAGGTAGCTTATATCTTCAGCCAACGGGACACGGGGTCAGCTCTTCCACTTCTCCCCGAAGTACCAGCTCTTCTCCGTTTTACCGTAGGACGCCGTCTTTGAAATCCATTTCGAGCCCTCTGGAATTCATGGTGTCCATTCCGATGATTGCATCGTCTTCGATGTCCCCTACAAGTGCCTGATGTTTCACTTTGGTGCTGCCCAAAATTATTCAATCGGTAGCTCGCCAACGGAGCTGGCTCCTGTTGCTGTGCGTAGCTTCCAAGTTGTCGGTTCAATTCGTTTCCGGTGTTCTGGCAAGGAAGGTCCGAGATGTCCTAGTCGCACCTGACGTAGCAGCATGGTGCAAGGCTCGTTATTGATGGGACCGTCTACGAAAACACCTCTGTTCTGTCGTTTGCGGGGTAGCGACATATGCGTTGTTAACCCAGGGCTTGCTGGACACGGGCCGACGATTGCCTTCGTCGACCTTCTTTGGTTTTCCTGCATCAGGTCGTGTTTTCGAATGTTGGACATTTGCTACGCACATGTCCAATTTTGCCTAAATTCAGCATCTTATCTGTCTCTTCTCAGGGAACACTTCCTTAATCGCTTTCCCGCGGCTTCAAATTGCGGGCTCCTGTGGGTCTTCCTCAATCATTCGGACTTTCTCTGGCTTTGCAAGATTGTTTCGCTGCCTCGAATTCTAAAGCGCGTGCCAGTGCGTCTACGAGATGTGTTGGACGGGCTGGATGTCAAGCTTGTCTGGTTTCTTGGTCACGGAGTCCATCAGGAATGCTTGAACCGCTAGTCGCTCCATTACATTTTCTGGTGTGGCTGGATATGCGAGACGAACCAAGCGTGCAATGTCAGTTTCAGATTCTTGTAAGGATTCGCCCGATTTTGGCAGCGATTTTCAACTGGGGTGGTATACGTGCTCCAAATGGGCGTGGCCATATCGTAATTCTAGATGTTTAATCCCGCTGATCCAGTCCTCCCTGTTCTTGGGCGGTGAGGTTTGAGAATATTTGTCGCTTCTCCACGTAATGCAAGTGTCAGTTACAGCTCTTTCCCTGCATTCCATCCGTTTGCTTTGGCCGCTGCTTCAAGCTGCCGGCGGTAATTTTTCCCATGGGGTTTTCCGTCGAACTGGGGCTTCATGGAAAGCTTCCTATTTCTGAAATGACCTTGACATCTTTTATACCCTCTTGAACTTTATCCACGTTCAAACTCAAGTCCAGCATTGCATTTTCGTTAACCATCTCTGTGGAGGACGCACTATTAATTTGTTTTTTTCAGCTTACTGATCGTTTCCTTTATTTTGTCCATTTCTGTCTCAACGGTTCCCATTCTTTCTTCTGAAATTAGCCCCCCACAATTCTCTTTTTGGGCCTTCTGTGTTTTCCAGGAACTTATCTTGGGCTTCTTGATTTTCTAGAAGCTTCTCTTCAGATTTCTAGAATTTTCTTGGCTTCTCTTAGATTTCTGAAACTTCCTTCAGATTTATAGAATTTTCCTGAAGTTTCTCTTTCAGATTTCTAAGATTTTCCTGAAGTTTTCTCTTCCAGATTTCTAGAATTTTGTTGCAGTTCTTCTTTCACGGATTTAGTAGTTTCTTCCGGGTTTATTCATTACCAAACTTAAATCCCTCCGGAACTTCGAATAAAAAATGTTTCAGGGTCCTCACCTTTTTTGTATAAGTCCTTCTGCAAGTCTTTCCTGGAGTACTTGCTTTTTTACCTGTTGTTTCCAGTTCCCTTTCCTCCAGTTCCTGTTTCAATTCCGCTACCTTCAAATCCAAGGCGCCTTTTCTTGAACACATTTTGTCTTTGACGGTATCAGTCTGTTTCACACGAAAAGTTTATCAGTTTGTTAAAATTCACTTCGCGAATTCTTTTCCACGGGCCACCAGTCTAGTCTTTTTCACGCGAAGGTGTATCAGTTTATATTCCACGCACAATTGTCCACTTCGCGAAAACCGGGCCACTGTCTATTTTCTGTTTCACGCGAACAGTGTATCAGTTTATATTCCACGCACAATTGTCCACTTCGCGAAAACCGGGCCACTGTCTATTTTGGGCGTAAAAAAGGTCTATCAATTTATTTTTCCTGACTATCCACCCCACGACCCACTTGTTTATTTTCAAAATCTCACTTCGACACCAATTGTAACGTAAATAAACTTAACTTGGTTTTAAATAATTTATTTCATACTGAATCTACAACTTAATTTATATTACTACGCCACTGTATAGCTCGATGGTATGGGCTCGTTCAGACTGTGCTCTCCCTCTTGAGGGCGGTCTATTTATCTCCGACATGCATTCTCGATGTTTCGAATTCTTCCAGTTGGCGACGGCATGTTCCAATTGTTTCCAATATTGACCGTTGCATTACGCGGAAAAGGGACTGGATGGTTCTCGAATATCTCCGGGGATGATCTCATCGCTGTCGACGGCAACATGTGAGGCGACAGGTCCGGCCTAGGTTCGTTACAATACCAATAAACAGCAATGCATTCCGACAATTCTATAACA
Organism: Gonioctena quinquepunctata; assembly: GCA_018342105.1. Taxonomy (NCBI): domain Eukaryota; kingdom Metazoa; phylum Arthropoda; class Insecta; order Coleoptera; family Chrysomelidae; genus Gonioctena; species Gonioctena quinquepunctata. The sequence goes on along the minus strand of JAFIRS010003808.1, from coordinate 86,715 downwards.
CAATTTGAATTAACTGCTTAACTCCATTGTTCGCTCTGAACTCTATGGGTTGACTTGCTGACTTCGTTCTAGCCGACTTTACAAGCCACACGTCGCTGTTTATATAGTCGTAAGATGGTTTCGAGTACGTTGATGGCGGCCGTATCTCGAATTATTCAAGATGTTTCACATTTCTAGAAAATGGGAGTAGTAGGGCTGTGTGCACGGGTCAGAACCAAATAGTCTTAAGTTTTGTAGGTATTTCAGCAATTTTTATTTTCATTATCGCAGAGCGCTTTCGATCTATAATGTTATCTTCAGTGCTTGCCTGACTGCAAAGTAAGCGAATGATAGAAGATTGTTATTTGTGAGTTATTTAAATGAATACTTGTCAAAGTGTCACTTACTCGTTAGGCAAGAAAGAATAAGGGCTTCCCAGGGTTATATATATATATATATACATATTGATATGTTATGATATATTTTCAAATATGAATTGTTGTTATAATATGAAAATTGCTAATAACGTTTTTTGCTATTCTTTGTGAACCAAATTGATATGATATAGATAGATATTTTTGCCCTGTATAATAATTTGTATGTGGTAATAATAATTGCCAACGAACGTCACTGTTCTCTCGTCACGTAGCTGACAATTGTTATTCCTTTTCTCACCACAGCTAGCACAGTTGGTACGCCCTCATCTCAGATAGCCGGTTCAAAGCAATTTAGCCACTACTTGATATGTCAAACTCAAGTTATTCAATGGTCGTAGGTATGTTTGTTGATCATTGTGAAGAACAAATAACAAAATATCAAAAAAACAATTATCTCCTTTATTCAGGAAGACTTAGTTTACCTGGCCTACGAAATAACGTATACTAATGGGAATATACAAATATTACGGATAATCATAAAATTGAAATCATGGATAGATAAACAGAACCTCACTTTTCCGTGAGGGAAAGTTTTCTGTTATTGTTCAAAATAAGGTGAAATAAAGTTCTTCAGATGTGAAATACGTTATTGGTGAAATAGTTCAGGACCGGAAGTGCACTATTAAAGTTTTATACCTGCTGGAGATGTCGGTGTTTCAAGATATGCCCTGAAACTGGATACCTTGTCACTACAAGCGCTATCAGGAACTCCAATACCATAAATCAGGAACCATACAGATGCGGAAATCAGCTTTGGAGACGTGGAAATGATATATAATTAAGGTAATACTGGTTTTGCTCTTCAAATGTTGGAATTCTTCCAATTTTTGTTCTCTCAAAATGTTGCGTCCATTCCCTTCTAATTTTATTTTCAATCTCCTCGTTGGCTTTGTTTGTTGTTGCCTCGATACAAGTTTCCCTTCCTGTTTTCCCATTTGAATTTTTGAATTCGCGCACTAAATTGTCACATTTCACTGTTTAGGTTTATCTTACTCAATTTATATATCCAACTATTTTTCCATACTTATTACTATTTACAAATTCTAATAATAATTGCTTATGATATCAACCAATTGCTATTCCTTCACAATTTCCAATTTTAACCTATGACCATCTATTCTCTGATTGGCTATTATCATGAAGACGTTTGCTGTTCTACCATTGGTTACTTTTACTTATCTCCAATTTCATATACTGTATGTTTCAAATTTACAAATGTGTTGATCACCTTTTATTCATGAAAATTTGGTAAATTTAGACTTTTTGTTCGCTTTTTTCCAATTATAGTTTATGATCATTATGACAGTGTATGAAATTGATTGTGTTATATTATTTTGACATTTTTATCTATCCATATTATACAAAGGCTTATAAATAAATAGAACTTCAAAAGTTATTAAAAAAAAAATCTCTTGGAACTAATAACTATTTAGTAATTATTCTTTTTTTGGGTTTTTTCCTTTTAAACCTTTAACTGGCATAACATATATATATATATATATATATATATATATATATATATATATATAATACTGACAGGGTTACAGCATAAAATAGCTTTAGGACAGTTCGGGTGACCAGACGTGAGGTGAGGAAAGTGTGCCACTGCTGCCAACGTAAACGAATTACTTAGTTGTTTTTATTGTATTTATCCTTGTTCTTTTCGATTGTGAGTTTTTCAAACACCTTGTTTATTTCGGTTTGAACATTGTGTTGATTAATAACTCCAGTAGTGTTTAATTTATCACCAAGATAGTGGTAGTGATTTTATTTCGTAGTTTTGAGAAAATGCCTGGACCTACATGCAGTGTGAAAAACTATACGAACAAGTATAAGTGCAAATTTGATTCCATAACTTTTTACTCATTTCCTGAAGATAATTACTGATACCATGTGAAAGGATCTTTTTGGTCTTCTAACATATTGTTTTTTAAGGCCGTAACAATACATTATACAAAAATTGATTCATTTGATGCATTTTTTTGTTTCTTCTCTGCCGGCACATTCAGCCAGTATATAGATATATTCTACCTTTCGATAGTTGAAAATAAGTTCTATAAAGTTGGCTGGCACACATTATACGTCATCAAAATGGAGGTTTCGCCGTAACCCAGTATTATATATATATATATATATATATATATATATATATATATATATATAAATATATAATAACCCTGGGGCTTCCCATTAAATATAGACACTTCTTATCTTCTTCTTTTTATGTTCTTGTGTTCCAAAATTCATCAGTTCTTTGTTAATCTTAGGATTGACAAAATGAGAAAGGTTGGCAGTCAACAAAGATGCTTTATTTTTAAGTTTTATATTCACACTGTTTGTTACATTTTATGCATTTCTAGACCTTTCGAGGCAGCCATCTGTCAGCACCTTCTAGAATCTTATCGATACGTTAGGTAGCCAAAGTCGAGTGATGACGAAAAGTAAGAAGCGTAGGATATCCGTAACAATATGTATTCGCTAACTCTGTCATAAAAAGGAATATGGAGATTTTGCATAATTTATTAGTACAACATACATAGTACATTAATTGAATATATTGCATATATTATACTGACTGATTTCAATTAAATTATCTCAGAAAATATACACCCATATGAGAACTTATAGCTAAATACATATTTAATCTTGGAACAATAACATTTTAGGAAGGGTACCAAATGGATCAAGTACACTGATATGATTTCCCTTACAGAATTAGCCGATGATAAACTGGAAGGTTGGGTTCTCTCTGCTTGCTCAGGAGTTGAGAAAGAGTATAGAAGTCATTTTTGTTCGGCCCGTTGATATATCTCAATTCATGGGTTGGGTCAACGTTTCTTTTCTTAGGTACCTGCGAACAATGGTGAGAATTCAAATGAAAAATAATGCGGGGATTGTTTTTCATTGGATATATAGTGACGTAAGACAATGATAGTTGGGATGAAATGTGGAGAGAATTTAGGAAATTCAAAATATCCAGTAAGACTAATTTCTTGTTTGAATGCAGAAATATGAATATGAAAAAAATACGTTGTAGGAGTTTGGCTGAAGCGCTGAGCATCGAAACATATTTATCTAAGCAAATAAAATTTCAGAACTGCTCATAAGAGACATATTTTAACAAAACAAAATATGTGGATAGACAATTAAATTATCTAACAATCTCTATACATACAATATGATCGCACTTCACATTGATTGAAAAAAAAAAAGTTATTTTTAATCATTTAACTGCATTTCCGGATTTGTAAGCCTTGCATATTTCCATGGCCACGACAAAGAATAGGGAAACACACATGATTTTATTTTAATTTTTATTTGACCCAGTTCGGTCCTCAAAAATTACACTTTGTGAAAATAATTTCTCAAATACTAATATTTTATCGAAATTCTCAAATTTAAAGATGCTCCTCAATTCAAACTTGATTTTACCTTCACTTGAATAACTTTCCCCAAACACTAGCGCCAACTGTGGTTGTTTCAGGAATGTTGATAGACAAAGTATTTCTTACAACCCAAACATAAATTCAACCTCACTTTTAATGTGATTTTCCAGTAACAATGGAAGATATCATGATAATTAAATATATTATTGCAACATATAAACGAAGACAGATGAAATTATAATTGACAGTTCGAAGCAACTAGCGGTAAAAGTTTGAACTTGTGAAGTAACGATGCATACGTCCATTAGGGGCGCTAGGAGTACGTTGATTAAAAACATTGAATTTTTTTTAATCTCTCAGTTTGTTGCTGGGTTTTTTAGGTGGTAATTCTTATGTGCAAATGAAAATATTCTAGAAAACGGGCACATCCGTGTTCCCTATTCCTAGGAAAAGTTCAGTTGTAACATAAACAATTTTATGTTCATTATTGAAAGTGTCAAGAGGATCAGATCACTATATCCGACACTAAAAATAATTAATTGAAACTGCATAACATTTTTTATTTCGATTTTCTTTCGAGGTTATGCAAAATGCTATTGGATTTTCATCTGAATATACATATGGTTAATTTCATTGCAAAATTCATGTATTTTATTGGTTATAATACGACACATACAAGCAGAAATAAAAGCAAACATTTATTGAAAAACGTGGCCCCAGAATTTGATTTGTATAAATAAATACGTTCCGGTTGAACTACCAAAATTAAATTTTGTAGTTAACCCATGAAATATATTACATCTGTTAGTAATTTTGTTAATTCACTATCTTAACAAAAGATGAATTGAAAAACAATTCGAATAGCGAATTACACGCACCAAGGGTTCCGTTCTGTGAACTATTCCAATAAGAATTCCTCAAAAACTTGGAATCATATCATTCTCATCATAGTTTTCGTAAACGTCCAGTAGCTCTGTTTTTTTACAATTTCAGCACCAGTAGTGAGTTAAAAAAAAATATCTTTCAAAAATATTAGATCAACATAAACCGCACTGTTCGAGCTAACCGCAATGTCCGAGAATTTGCCATCTATGTCTTCAAAGATATGAAGGGGGTCTTAGGCAATACTTCACACGAGGCAGTGAAAAGAGCAGAATTGCAAAAAGCAGTGGACATAATGATATCCAAATAGATGAGCAAACTTCTAGCCACAAAAATTGCTGGTACGAAGATGAGCGACAAACGCATTCAAATCAGCATCACCGAAGGCTGTCCATAGGAAGGAGTACCACCTTCGACCTAGGAGTGGGTACTATCACCTTCACATATTTTGGGTACGCTGTCAATATTGTCATAATTGCCCCTCTGTGCGGGTGTCCTGCAAGGTGATGATGAACCTGGTGGCAACCCCACCTTACAATCTCTCTGAAAATGTCCACTCCCACCACATCTGAAACAGTTTCTTCTTGATTCTTCTGGTGATCCTGACCCCGTAGGTATGAAGGAACGTGGTGTCCTCCAGGATGATGACCTCACCCTGCAATTTCTATGGAAATGTCCATTCCTACCACATCTGAAGCAGTTTCTTCTTGATTCTTCTGGCAATCCTATTTTCGACAGGAACGTGGTGTCCTCCAAGGTGATGACAAACGTAGTAGTAACCTCACTCTGCAATCTTTCTGGAAATGTCCGCTCCTACCACACCTAAAGCAGTTCCCTCTTGGCAGATTGTTTGCGCTGTTATTCGTAGGTTCCAGTTCATCCAGTATTCTGCTGAGCATCTGTTCTATGCTGTCGCATTGCTTCTCTTCCTGAAGTGGTTTTTCAATCAATATAGTTCTTAATTTCGGCATTGAGATGTTGAAAGCCGCTTCCGAAGAACGAACTAGAGCTTCACTGCATTCCTTGAAGTGTTCCAAACTCAGGGTTCTTTGTATCTCAATGTTCCTCAATCCATCGATAAATACCTGCACTAACAACTGTTTTTTTAAATCCTTCCGGGCTTCTGGGGGGTAGGCAAGCTGGGTGAGTCTCTGGATGTCTGCTTTGAACTCCTGCAGACTTTCACGTGATTTCTATATGCTCAGCTGTGTCCGATACAGCTGTTCTTAATGTTGGTCGCCGTATCTCAATTCCAAAGCAGCAATAAGGTCCCCAAACTTGCGACGTTGGTCTTGTGGGATGGTCTGTAATATTGCCAAAGCAGGTCCCCTCAAAGCTACTATAAGTGCCTTTTCTTCGTCATTCCATTTGTCGTCCTCGCACCTTCAACCTGCTTTCGATATGGACCATGGTGACTGTCCATCAAAAGTCGATGGTTTTACGGAATCTTGCGATGTGGCAACCCTGTCACGATGGTCTTGAATCATCAGTGAAGCAAATTTATTCTCTAGTTCTTCTTACTGCTGCATTGTTCTCTCATGTGCCACCCACACTTTGCCTCTTCTCGTACTACGTCAACTTCTTCCTTCAGTTCCGCGATTTTTCCTTCGGGTTTTATGAAATATTTGTTCGAAAAATGCCTTCTGTTGTTCTCGTTGTTCCATCTCTTCTTATTTTTCTCTTTTTCATCGTTCCATCTTTTCTTGCTTCTCCCACAGTCGACAACATTATTCCTCCTTATGTCACGTTTTTCCTCCTTCTCGACGTTCCACTTCCTTTTGTTTTTTCTATCCGCCGCCGTTCCTCCTCCTCTGTTTCTCATCCTCTTGTTTTCGCTCTGTCGACGCACGGTAGGGTATTTGAATGATCTGGACGGTCAAAAATCTAATTTGTAAAAATGAACGCAAGTAAAAAAAAGGAGCAAGGCAGCAAAGATGACTCATAAGGGAACAATGCACTAACATTCGTTTCGTTGACCGCGTAACAGGCCCGCACGGGCCAGCGAAACTTGATTGTTGTTTTGAGTGTTCGTGTATTTCTCGGCGGCGTTCTAGGCAAAACAATATTTTCTTAAGCTCGGGTTTTTGATAACAGTGAAGTGATATGGATGTTAACAGAGCAGGTAAGCGTGTGTACTTTTCAGATATTTTCATTGAAATAACAAGTACTATGACTACTGTAGAAAAATAATTCGATAATAATCATTATTATGTCCCATTTTTACCTAATCGAAGATTATTAGTTGATCTTTCTACTATACGATTTTGTAAAAACTAGGCTCGGAATAACTTGGTTTTAGGAAATTTGGATGATGGAACGTCATAGGTCCCAACAGCATTTATTTACTACGTGTAACTTTTCGTTTTATTTTTTGTTTCAGAGTCAGCAAATGTGAAAATAAAGAGTCGCAAGAAGTTGTTTAACATGATGCGGCGGCAAAATTAAACTGGAATTCGTGGACAGTTACCTACTAAATTATTATGACTATATAGAAGATGAATTAAGGAAATCAAGCCAAATTTTTCCCGTTTTAGTCCGAAATGAAATGTCGATGAACTGCGGCACACAATAAGGAAGAAGCATTCATCATGGTTAATACAGATTGACTGGAAGGTACATTTACGATACCCAAATTAGTGAATCGACTATGGCGGCCAATAAAAACGTTTGGTGAATCAAGTAAGAGACCAAAAAGAAGAGAAATGAAAGAATTAATGAGCTCTACAGATGAAAATGTGCTTGCTTATGCTGCTCAGGTGAAATTGGTAACTTCTGGAGAGAGAGACACTGCCCAAATATAAAAAGAAACTAGTACTTCACCACATCGTGCTATAAAGTATAACTAAGCATTTGCTATGTATCATCAGAAGGACAAATCAAACACTCAAATGTCACCATTACAAGCACTTTCGATGTTTGTCAAAGCTAGTCTTTCCAGAGGCCAATACAAACTCATAAGAAGGGCTGGCAAGAAATTTTATCAAAACCTAGCCAGAAATGTTTCAAGGGTTTCTTGTAATCAGGATGTGCTTCACATATTACTGTTAAGCTAGGATCCATTACTAACTGGCATGAGAACCTTGCCAAGGAAGAAAACACAATATTTTTCAAAATAAACCAAAGATATGCTGCTTCCTACGGAACTCCATGTAGCACAAGATACCGAAGAGTCTGATGATGGGGAAAATGGGGGTGAATCTGAATTGTCCTCTGACGAAGAAATCTCATCTTCTAAATAATCTATTTTGCACGTTTATATTTTTCTTATGTCATGTAATTAAATGTAGTGAAAATTGAAAAAAATGCATATTATTCAATGTTAAAATAGTACCTATCACTGAAATTGCTATAAATTCGTTGAATAGTATACCGATTAAACTACAAAAATAATTTTGGCCGCCCAGATCATTCAAATACCTCACCGTGCGACGTTCCTCCTCAATTCCCATCAGTCGTCTCTTTTGCTCAGCAAATTGTTGTTTGATCTTTTCCATTATGGCCTTTATCTCGTCGTAGGGTGTATTTCTCGTATTCACCATTAATTGTCCTAGAATAGTCACTAAAAATCTTCACTTCCGACACCAACTGTTACGAAAAATATTGATTATTTTGTTTATCTGCACAACAATAATGAAAAACTGCCGCTTCCGTGATTTGCACGACTTATATATCCTCGTTCTTACCTTCTCGATCATTCGAGCGGCTCTCGAAACATCGGGACCATGACGTCATAATTCCCAAACAGTTGTTTGGATAATGTAGGTCAACGGTCTCGCATACGGCGTATTTTACATTTTGTAACAGTATATACGCAGCTTTATGTCAAACATAATGTCCCGTTTCTACTGCTTGCGATTCAATACATATTTGTTTTTCCTTGAATTATGAAAAATTAGAGAAAACCTACTTTTCAATTGGTTTTACGGATAGTATACTATTTCAGATAGAGGGGAATGGTAAAAAGCATAAGAAAAGTAGGGTGAAACAGATACTGTAAAAATACCAGCTGAGCGTTCCTACTGTTACTTGTTCTCTCGGAAGAGGGGATCTGAAATTTGAAAAATAAAAGTTTCTGGTTATTGATGACGAAGTTTAAGATATATAAGCCATATAGATGCTCGTTTTTCCAATACAAATTCCAATAATTTCAAATAACTTTGAAATATTGAAATTATTTTGAATTTGTGTAGAAATCGGTTAGTTTTTTGTACAAAAGTGTTTATTTGTATTTTTTTAAAAGTCATTTGATAGATTCGAACTCTAAGTAAAGGGAGTGAGTCAGTGACGAAACTGCCTATACAATAGGTGTATTTTGGTCGCATATCCATAAAAAAAACAACTACTTCCCTGGCTAATGTCTCGACGGACGTTGAATGACATCCGATGGATAAACGTGCAAAGTCCTAGGTACTTTGCAAATGTTTGTTTAAGTATATTAACGTGCAAAGTCCTACAAGGTACTTTGCAAATGTTTGTTTATCCATTGGATGTCATTCAACGTCCGTCAAGCATTAGCCAGGGAATATTGGTTTTTATGGATATCGACCAACTACCCTGAAGGTATAGGTTTTTGTAGTGAGCTGTCTTGAGGAATGATTAAACGTAATTATTTAGAGTAGATCATAGGTTCATTTCAACTTGTGAACGTCTGTTTGTGGAAAAAACTTGAGCCCTCATTAATATATTTATGTGATAATAGATTATCCGATGCCAACTCTTTCTTACTCACACACACAAACACACATATACGTTAGTCCTCTGAACGACTTCAGTAAGAGGGGTATCAAAAGTGGCCGAGTGGCATGATTTTGGAGATATACGACAATATAGTACCAGTGTGCATTATATTCACCATGAATTTATTCTTGTTGTCTCCTACAAACCCCCTCCATCTCTCCTTGTTCTCGAACATTCGCGGCTCGCTCGTTTCGAAGGCGTACTTGGGCCCCATATCCTTTTCGTAAGTGGAAGCGTGTGGGTAAACGGGGTTATCCAACCAATTCTCTTCGTCCTGATCCTGTATATCGTCCTGGTTGAAGTCCGTTTCGAGGTTAGGCTCGAATCTGTTCCAAGGGTAGCGGTAGTTTTCGCTCGATGGTGGCTGCCGCTGGTGGTTGTTTTCGTAGAGGGACATCAGAGCGAGGATTTCTTCGGGGCTCAAGTCTACTTCTCGTTTTATTCGAGATTCTAGCCTACAAGAAAAATATAAAAATATGAAAAGAACAGAGGTTTTCAACATGCAGATGTGAACAACAGACCATTCAGGTGTCTAGAAATCAAATATTATTTTTCCGAACAACTTTCTGCGTCCAACAAAGAGTAGCTAAAATGGAGGCACCGCACGAGAATATACTTGGTATAGGTACAGGGAATTATAAGACAATTATCTAATTTATGGCATTGTTGTGGATTTGAAAGGAATGCTTCCGAAGAGGTATTTGTTACAGTTGTGGTCATAAGAACAAAAAGGTTCAGCAATTTTATTTCTGAGAGGGATGAACAATCTTGCATTCGATGAAAGGATAATAATAATAATAGTAAATGCTTCATTGTATGCCATGAAATGAAATATCCCTTTATGGGAATTACAGTGGCAAAAAAGGTGGAGTTGAGGTCTAATGACATATTCTTCCACAACCAAACAAATAAAAATAAAAAATACCCATGCATGACTGTGAATTATCCCTAACTTGTATCTCTGTTAGAGCCAGCAAATGAGGCCTGTTAGTTTGCAGGTGGTAGTGTATTGAATTGATGTTGGAGTTGAGTCCTCGATATTGCAAAAATCTATTCTGAAGTTGCTTTCGGGGGAATTATTAGCAACCGCAGTTGAGGCATTTATTTTCATTGGACTTTTCATGATTTGAAAATGTTGGTTGGAAAAGGAAGAAGAAATGGAAAAAAGAAGAAAAAAGGAAGTAGTAGATGGATGGACTAGCTTCAAGAGAAATTTTTGCACCCAGGACGGTCAGTTGACCTCGATGGACTGTGGCCTCGGCAATGCTCCCCGAATACATGAGCTCGGATCTCCTCCAGTCACGAACTGGCAGAACAGGAGCATCGGGATTATACACCAATAGATGTGGCAGCCCCCCAGAGCGTTGCCAATGGGTTGGGGCCACTGTACTACTTGGCGACCAGCCTGCGAAACTGTTTCAATGCTGTACCCTCAGCCCCAGAGAGGCTCATCTAATGTCTGGACGTTTCCATTCGAATGTCAGCTAGAATACATTTCACACGAAGGACCGGAAACTCTGACCAAGTGTCGTAACATGACTAGTCATTTCACGGCACGGTTGGTGAGCCATCTTACACCCCTGTATACTTGTTTTATTTATATTTTACAACCTCCTGAATATTTTTGAATGTTGCGAGAATTGAAAACATCATACGCGTGAGTCAGAATAAGACTCGTGTAATGTTTTTAATTTTTTCATCATTCCAAAATGTTCGGGAACTCGAAAAATATTACTACATGATCTAAGAAATAAGCATTATGCGATCATAGCACAGAGGAAATGATATATCTACTCAATACTACTCAGGACATATCTTTCGTTTTTCGAAAATATCTCATAAACCTCTGCATTTAGGTATATGGAATGTTATGACTTTCGGGTTGAATATCGACGAGCCTAATTGATATCAGACACTAATTCGTTCAATCATCTACCTAAAAGAATATGGAGAAAAATATGGCCACATACGACCTACGCTGCTGTCATCACATTGATTAACATGGAATAGTTAGTTTCTTTCCTACGGTAGTTTTTAATAAAAAATATCGAAATCCTAATTTTTTACGTACTTTAGACACCCTGTATACGTCGATAGGAACTTTTTCCTCAAAATGAAGTAAGGAATCGGCATACGGAGTTTGTCGGTTTTATTCTGAGTCTAGAAACTTTATAAACGGTGGCGTCCCCAATAGGTGAAAGGGCTTATCATTTAAATGAGTGCTCTTCAACAAGTATAGAGCACAGTAATATAAGTAACCTTCATATGACATTTTCATTTTGTGTCCTTATTTATTTTGTGCAAAGGGGTCAGTACAAATATAGACGCGTAAATAAATGTTACAAGCAGAAAATACATGAGAATTAGAACGTGATCAATTATATTATCAACATGATATCTTTGAAAACACCGAAGCAATTAGCGAAAGCAAAAAGGCTTTCACGCTCCCACGGCGAGTTTATATTAGATCGATCGATTTGTTTTACTATCGACGACGACGAGACAGTGGGGAACATTTAGGGAAACCTTCGCACAATCAGTTAACAAATTGGTGAAAAAGAAGACAACATTGATTGAAAGTTGTTTTTGGGGATACACTACGAATACTGGCTAGACGCTGAGGTGTCACACAATCACAAAATTGCACAAGTAACCCCTTCACCACACTTGTTCACTTCACACCTAGGTATATGCGCATTTCGAAAACTAAGTTATCATCATCAGTAGGTTAACTTGTGCAATTTTGGGGAAAACTATATTTTTAGACATATTTTTCAGTGATGTAAAGAGATCAGATCGAGAAAATTTTCAATGAAATTAAAAATAAAACAATGGTGCGGCCAGTCAGAAAGGTAGATTTCGTGATTTATCAATCAACTTCAATTAGAAAACTCAACAGGATTTTTATTTCTGTGTAAACCTTATAGTCTACGATCAGAAGTTGTAGGTTTGAAATCTACCTAAACCTACCTAATATTTCTATCTAATCTAACTCGAATCAAAAGAGGTTTGATTCAACTATGAGAATCTATAAAGATATAAAAAAGTAAAGAATTCAGATATACAATTTTATTAAACAAAAGCACACTTGGATGAATACACTACTTACTCGGGTTTCCATTTCTGTATTAATTTACTTCGAAAAATAATACGTATAAAGTACAATTTTCAATTTGATAAATGTGAAAATGGGATGGCACGTTTGGTAAAAACTATCAAAGACAATTGGATGACGTTTTGACCTGACATATAGATTGTTCGATTTTCCTAGATTAGCTGTTTTATAACATCCAATTTAGGAAAAAGTAAGACTGATGAGTTGTGTGTCAAAGAAATGTAATAGCGAAAAGGGAAAGATTCTCAATTGAATATTGAATAGAAAGATTTCTCTGTGAATTGAAAAATCCACGATGAAAATGAAGTTATATCTAACAGAAAAAAACTACTTTCTCGGCTAAAGCCACCCTGGACATTGAACTACATCTGATAGATATTTTAAAAGGTCCCTAGCTTAAGAGAAGAATCTGGAAGTAAACATCTTATTTTTTATTTTACTCTTAATTAAGAACTCATACAGATGAATGAGATAAGGAAAAATGTTTTCCCAGGAGGAGCACTCGCCAGAAATTATTTGTAACATCGATGCAAGACTGGCATCGCATCCACTAGGTCTTCAATACATTTTTGTCGACGAAAATCTATTTCATGCTTGCACAATCATCAGGAAGACCGGAAGAATTGAGAAACACCTTTTCTAGAAGCAATCTCACTTTGTAAAGATGGAAAAATGTTATTTTGACATTAAAATCCCATGACGAGGTTATATTGTTGAATAAAAGGAAAATTATAGGTTATTTAAGCAGGAACAACCTATTTTCATGTAATTCAGCGTTGGAATCAATTTCATTATCTATTTTCCGGAAAAGGTGTATAATTTCAGTGGCATATGTAATGTTTCGTCATGTGTAGATTTCCGGTTTTATTTTTGGAGATACTAATTTTCAAAAATAGAAGTTCTTTCCACTCGACTGCGCGAAGCAAAGGGCGTAATGTGTTTATGATGTTGTATGTACGTTCCTTTGTGACGCTCTAGAGACAAACGCGTTTGGCCGATTTTGATGATTCTTACGTCAATATAGCGGCAACCAGACGCCATATTTTGAATAAAGACAGACAGTAATAATCAGAATTCAATATGGCGACAACCCGACGCCATATTGTGACAAAATTTGGCGACAACCAGAGCCATATTGTGAATGAAAACATCAAAATTCAATATGGCGATAACCAGACGCCATATTGTGAAAAAGTTATAACAGCGTACAGCTTGGTACATCAGTAATTAGTTAATTTGCTCGTTGGTTGGATTATTTCGGATTCAGTTACTATTTCGTTTTGGTTACATTTTTAATACAATATCACTTTGAAATTTTAATAGAAACATAATTAAGTACAGTCAAAATCGGCTATAACGAACGGCTCAATGACTAGAAATCGTTCGTTAATTTTTTGAGACCATAATCTCACAAATTTGTGCATTTGCGCACCCACTGTCAAATCCGACAATGTAATAGCCTTCCTGCATGCTTTTGTAGTAGGGATATTGGTACAATGCAGTAGACCACGTACTTACACTACGCCATGTATCTAACAAATCCCTAACAGAGAAATAGGGGAATCCCACCGGTCGACGGTGGTCGTTAAATTTCGCAAATGATCGGCACTTGATTGAACAATCTTTCGTCGGAAGTTCGTTATAACCGAGTTTGAATATATCTCGCTCTCCGGTTACTCCCGCAACATGGTCCCGCACCGACGAATGGGGCCTGTCACTGAGGTCTGAGACAGCTGGGAACGGGGGATCGTTTTGGGGAGCCTAACCATATATAGAAAAAAAACATGACTGCCGCTAAGGGGAAAAAAAAAACATGGCTGCCTATCATTGGAAAAAACATGGAGGCTGTAGGTTAGGAATTTCAAGATGTCCGTTATATGGGGGCCTTGCCTGGGGGTGTTTATCGGCATCGGTAGACTACCACGGAGGTCTGAGACAGGTTGGAGATAACTGGAAGCATTATGGGGGCCCAATCATTCATAGGAAAAAAGATGGGCGGCTGTAGGTTAGGAATTTGAAGATGTCTGCTATGGGGGGTAACGATTGGGTTCTTCAGCGGTATCTGGAGGCTGCCACGTAGGTCTGTGACAACTGGAAGCCACATTGGTGTCCAACCATTCATAGGAAAAAAGATGGGCGGCTGTAGGTTAGGAATTTGAAGATGTCTGCTATGGGGGGTAACGATTGGGTTTTCTGCGGTATCGAGAGTCTCCCACAGAGGTCTGAGATGTATGAGAACGTTAAGGGAACCCAACCATTCATAGAAAAAATATGGCGACTATAGGTTAGGAATTTCAAGATGTCTGTTATGGGGGTCGACTATCTTGGGGTATTTATCGGTATCGGGAGACTCTTACGGAGGTCTGAGATATGTGTGGAAGCCGCATTGGGGGCCCAATAATTCGTGAAAAAATATACGGGTTAAGTTGGAAAAAATTTATGTTATGGGGGGCCGAGGGCCCCCGCCTGTAGGATATTCAGCAGCCTCTGGAGGTTGCCACTAAGGTCTGAGACGCTGGGTACGTTATGAAGGGGCCGTATTGGAGCTCGCAGTCATAGAGAAGAAAAAAGTATGACGGTTTTAGGTTAGGAATTTCATTATATATCCGTTATGGGGGCCGATCCGACAAAAAAGCGAATCAATATTGCCTTTCCATTCAGTTCTAGGCTATGTTAAATTTAAATTTTAATACACTATTATAAATAGACAAACCAAAGACAGACGGACAAGAAAGCGAATTAATATTACATTTTCATTCAGTTGTGGGCTATGTTCAAAGTTTCAAGTCAATACTTTATCGGGAAGATAGTTTGAAATCGAATTATTCTCATTATCATTAATACAGACAAACCCACAGACAGACGGACAAGAAAGCGAATTAATATTGCATTTTCATTCAGTTCTGGAGATATGTTCAAAGTTTCAAGTCTCTAGCTCATCGGAAAGTTATTCTGAAATTTATTGCTTCTCACTACTATTATTATCATTCATTGGAATTTGTTCAGAATTCTCAGTCTCGCATTAATTCTCAGTTCATTTTGCAAATAGATTGTCCAATGCTGCAATGACGGTAAACGTCTAGGATTTCCAAACATACACCAAAAATTCATTGTGAATACCATAAATAAAATATCAGACTGATATGTTGAAAACCAAATACATTTTCATAGATCGCGTATACACATACAAAAATTTATGGAGCTCCATCATACTAAAAGATACGCTAGAAGAAAAAACAAACCATTCTCCGATCATATCATTCAATAATACATACCTACTATATGCCATCTTTTGAATAGTTACTGAAATATGCAGTTCAAAAATAAAGATTCAGCGAACAAATCTTTCCCATAAACAAACTACCTGCGATTCCATTCGGAAACCAATATTTGTTGTTGTTCTTTTCGGAGTTATATAAAAAATACTCGATTTCGATTGCAACGATATCTCGAAAAAACAAATAAACAATTGATTGAATAATTTACACTCGCACAATATGCATTGAGATTTTACAGCGTGAACCAAAAAATACTAATTTCCAAATGAAAAAATTTATATTGTCTGAGTATTCACTGTCAGAAACAAATATGAATTTGTCTGAAATCCACCGCTAAGAATTTACTGTACCATTCTGACGACTGAGACAGGAATGAACAGGTTTAGATCTGTTTGTGAGTGCATATGACGTCATCAAGAGCTATTGCATTATATTGCGCAATGTTACATCAGTTCCAAGAATTCTGCTAAGTTATCAGTTTTTAAAGTACGCAGTAGGAAATTGATGTGGGTGACTGATCATAGGGGTCAGGTTCATTCATCATCTGTCCTCTGAACTGTTAACATTGTTCTATTCAGTGCTCTCTTTCTTGCTCTCTGAGTTTGTGTTTGTGTGTGCATCTACCAAACATCTAAAAACGTAAGTTTATTTCATTTTATTTTTGTATTTCATTTTCCAAATTTTGTTTCAAAGAAATAATTTTTTCAAAACCTTTTTAATGTATGCCAAAAGGGCACTTTGAGTTTTTTTTGTTTCAAACATTTTTTCATATATCGAGGATGGGGGATTTTTACTATTTGTTTACGTTTGTCATTTTTCCAAATGAGTGATATTTTTTTCTTCACGTTTTTAAAGGGGTTATTTTTTCATCAATTGTTTTTTTTTTTTCAAAATGTATCTAAACTGGACAGATTTTTTTTTTCAAATATTTCTTAGACAGAGTTTTTTCAAAGTTTTTCCTAATAAAGTGCTCAAAGACAGAGCTTGGGATGTATAGTTGTTTTTTTTTTCAAACTTCACATGTAAAATTAGGGCGGGATTCACGGGTTTTTCGTAAATCGAGGTGATATTTTCAGCATTCTCGTATATACCGGGTGGCATATCCAAACTTTTTAATTCACATGCTAATTTTTTTCAAACTTCTCGTGAACTGGACGAATTATTTTTGCCAACTTTCTCATATATAGGGTGGACACTTTGAAATTATTCTTCAGCTTTCTCGTTTATACAGGGGGTGCTATAGCCAAACTTTTTAATTCACATGCTATTTTTTTTCAAACTTTTCGTATATCAAGGGTGTGGACTATAATTTTTTTTGTATACAGGGTGATTTTTGTTTTGTTCCCAAATGTTCTCTATATGGGGTGGGAAACTATGATTTTTTTGCAATATTGTTAATTTATTATCGATAAATATTGCAGATATCAACACCGTGGTGAGCTCTATCCACATAGAAAAGGCAGCTTTATCAATATTGTCGCTGCCCAAGTCTATGCGAGTTCCAGACTAGTGATACCATCCACGACGGCTAAGGTAGCAAGCAGCCTTCAAGTTTATCAAAGAAACGAGGTGAGATTCCATATATAGTATTAGATTAATATAATTATCATCATCATTTTTGGTTGATAACATTATTCATTTCTTTCACACAACATGACGACAGACAGACATCACGTTCCATTACCAATCATTCGATTTATATCATTCTTTCTCATAGCATTCGAGTATTTTATTATTATTAACATTCAATCATTTTATTATTATTATTAATATTATTTTCGGTTGAGGGTAGGAAGTGGAGGGGGTAATTTTTCTATAACTCAATGATCGTGGGCTATCATAGTCATTTGTGTCTTAACCGTTGAGAGAGAAACATCTGTGTTTAGAGAGAACCAACTATTAAATATATTTTCCTTAGAGTTTCCTCAAGCTGTAAAGTGTGAGTATTTCTAGCGTTCCATTACCAATCATTCGATTTATATCATTCTTTTTCATAACATTCGATCATTTTATTATTATCAACATTCGATCATTTTATTATTAATATTTTCGGTTGAGAGAATTTTTTCAGTTTTTCACACGACGAGGTTATAGACATCAACTCTTTTTTGAATCATTGACACGCAAGCCTGAACGACACCACAGAAAAACTCATATAAAATTGTAAAATAACGAAGGTAAAAAAACGCTTCTGGTATACATTACTGTAATCGATGAAAATTAAAAGATAAGCACGGAAGATTTGCTAGTCATACACCGCGAGGGTTGTGCGCATGCTCAGAATAGAGTGGGAGTGGTGGTGGGGGAAGAGGTAATTTTTCTATAACTTAATGATCGCGGACGTGCAAAGTCATTTATACTCTGACTTTTGTAGGAGTAAGACGTGTCTCTTTCGTTCTCTCCTAGTTAGATTATTGAGGGTTTCCAAACGGAAAAATATGTGAGTAATTTAAGTGTTCTACTTTACCGACTGTACGCAATTTTTTATAATTTTTGAGTATTTTATTATTATTAACATTCAATCATTTTATTATTATTTTCGGTTGAGATAATTTTTTCATTAATATCAAAATGACGAGGGTAGGAAGTGGTGGGGGTAATTTTTCTATAACTGAATGATCGCTGGAGAGCAGTATCATTAGCATTCCAAACTTTGTAGGAGTAAGACGTGTCTCTTTCGTTCTCTCCTAGTTAGATTATTGAGTGTTTCCAAACGGAAAAAATATGTGAGTAATTAAAGTGTTCTACTTTACCGACTGTACGCTATTTTTTATAATTTTTGAGTATTTTATTATTATTAACATTCGGTTATTTTATTATTATTATTTTCGGTTGAGAGTTTTTTTTCATTAATATCAAAGTGATGAGGTTAGGAAGTGGTGGGGGTAATTTTTCTATAACTTAATGATCGCGGACGTGCAAAGTCATTAGCATTCCAAACTTTGTAGGAGTAAGACGTGTCTCTTTCGTTCTCTCCTAGTTAGATTATTGAGGGTTTCCAAACGGAAAAATATGTGAGTAGTTCAAATGTCAACTCAGAGTTCCAAAAAATTTTTCTTTTTCGAATGATTGAGAGTTCTTCGAAATTCATATTTTTTCGTTATAGTTATAAGTTTTTTTTTACAGATATAAAAAGTGCGGTCCAACCAATCCAGACATTATATTAGTGCTGCTGCAATACACAGTTTGGGGGACCTTGAACTGTATTTCGGTAAATGTCTATATTTTGGAGTTGGTTAAATCATCAGCGAATAACGATGACGGACATACATTTTTCACAACTGTACCAACGAGACTTACAAAAGAAAAATTGGCTCGACATGTCAACCTACTCATGATTCAAAATAAATATTCGGTTAAATTGAATGATTACGAAGCACCACCGGAAATTGACGAAGACGAAAGACAGACATTAAATTCCACTATTGTTGGATTAAAGATCTTTCCGATTGGTTAGATCCAAATCAGCAAACATAAGGCGAAACATTACATTTGTGACAGATGTTTAAATTATTTTCAAAGTCAAGAGAAATTAGACAATCATACTGTTGATTGTGAAAAAGCTAATCATTACAAAATTTCCTTCCCAAAATATGACCATGTCGAGTTCAAGGACTTTGTACACAAAGAAATGGTTCCATTGCCGATTTCGAATCGATTTTGGAACCGTTCACTGATGATGAAACCAAGTCCAAAACAGCGAAATACCAAAAACACATTCCCTATAGCGCAGGCTTATATTTCAAATGTAATTATGATGACACTTTGTCATATTACGATAGCCATCGAGGTTTGGATTCGATGGAATGGTTCGCGGAACAATTGAAAGCCATAGCCCAATTCGTTGAGGGAAAAAATTTAAAAATCGTCCCCATGTCTGTCAATCCCATTCGTACAGATTCCATATGCCATATTTGCGAGAAACCTATTGAAAAAGATCAAAAAATTGTAGCTGACCATAATCATTTGACAGGTGCATTTAGAGGTTGGGCCCATAATGCTCCATGCAACATCAACTACCAAAAATCCTTTGTGGTTCCTATTGTTTTCCATAATCTTAGCGGCTACGACAGCCATTTCATTATTCGAGATATCGCGAGACGAGGCAGGGTGAGTCTTCTTCCAATAAACAAAGAGAAATATATATCTTTCACACAATACGTCGAACAGACAGACATTAAATTCCGTTTCATTGATTCTTTTCGATTCATGGGCGCAAGCCTGGATGAGTTGGTGCGCACGCTCAGAGTGGAAGATCTCTGTAATACAAAGCGCAAATTTCAAAATTTAAACGATGAACAATTTTCACTAATCACGCGCAAAGGGGTATTCCCCTACGACTTTGTGGATTCCATGGAGAAACTCGAGATTACAGCGTTGCCAGATATCGATAAATTCCACAATCAGCTGAACGATTGCGATATCTCCGAGCATGAATACCAACATGCCCAAAAGGTGTGGCAATCGTTCGATTTGGCAACACTGGGCGACTACTCTGACTTATACATGAAAACCGATATTCTTTTGTTATGTGATGTCTTTGAAAATTTCCGCCAATTAGGTCACGATACTTATGGACTCGACCCCGCTTGGTACTATACCATGCCTGGCTATTCGTGGTCATGCATGTTAAAGTATACAAAGTGTAAGTTGGAGATTATCAAAGATGTCGACATGCTTTTGTTTGTGGAAAAAGGGATTCGGGGCGGTATAAGTCAGTGTTGTAACCGATTCTCTCAAGCGAATAATAAATATATGGGGGAGAGGTATGATCCTCAACAACCCTCCAAATATTTATTATACTTGGACGTGAATAACCTCTATGGATGGGCTATGAGGGAGTATCTACCCTCTGGAGGGTTCAAATGGGTCGAAAATTTCGATAATTTGAACGTTCTGGAGGTGTCGGATACTTCTGACACAGGCTATATTCTCGAAGTCGATTTGGAATACCCTGAAGGAATACACGATGAACATAAAGATTTTCCACTTTGTGCGGAACATCGAACTCCTCCAGGTTCAAAATTACCAAAATTATTGACCACCCTGTAAACAAAGAAAACTATGTCGTACATTATCGAATATTGAAACAAGCTTTGGAAAACGGCCTTCTCCTCAAAAAAGTTCACAGAGTGTTGCAGTTCAAACAATCGGCATGGCTGCAACCCTACATTGAATTAAATACAAAATTACGCGCCCAAGCTACAACCACTTTCGGAAAAACAACTATAAATTGGCTATAAACAGTATTTTCGGAAAGACCATGGAAAATATTAGGAAGCACAGAGTGGTGAAAATGGTCAATAAATGGGAGGGTAGGTATGGGGCGAAAAATTTGATAAGTAACCCGAAATTCCACAATCGAACCATTTTCGATGACAACTTGATGGCCATTGAAATGAGCAAGTCTGAACTGATATTCAATAAACCTCTCTATATCGGTATGGCTATTCTTGATATTTCCAAAATTTGCGTCTACGATTTTCACTATAAATTCATGTTGAAAAAATTCGAGACCAATCAGTGTAAGTTGATGTACACGGATACGGATTCTCTCATATACGAAATTAAATGCGATGATGTGTATAGAGATTTAATCGGGGAGAACTTGGAAAAATTCGATACGAGCGACTACCCATGCGAAAACTCGTACGGTATTCCGCAGGTAAACAAGAAAATTCCAGGTTTGATGAAAGATGAAGCGAACGGATGTATAATGACAGATTTCGTCGGACTCCGTTCAAAATTATACACTTATAAAATTCAGGGTGGAAAAATGTGTTAAAAAATCCAAAGGAGTCCGATATAATGTTGTGGAAAATAAAATTTCCTTTGAAGACTATGTCGATTGTCTTAGGGATCAGAGGGAAAAATCGACTAGTCAACGATGCATCCGTTCATATGCCCATAATGTTTTTAGTGTTGAACAAAACAAAATCGCTCTAAGTCCATTCGACGATAAAAGAACACTCATCCCCGGATCGAACGATACACTTGCTTGGGGCCATTATAGCATAATGAATGAATAGCCAACCTCCACCCCCCAACCAACTTGTATTTAATAATCTTTCTCCAAAATTTCCATTTATTGTGTTAGCGTGATAACCGAAAAATGAATGCTTTTTTTTCTCCATCACTCTCTCTCACATGGCCATTGTATATATCGAATCAGCCAATATATTATTATATCCATACAAATAACCTATTGTTTATACTCAAAATATATGTATCAATAAAATAAGTGTATAAAGACTTTGGTTTTTATTTATTATACAGAACCTAGAATAAAATGATGGCAGCTCTGTGTCATCACTTCATTCAATGGTTTCCTGAATAGAGAGACCAGTCCAGACAAGTTCAGACAAGTTTAAACTTGTCTAAACCTGTCTGAACAAGTCGAAGAAACGATGACGTCATTCAGTCTCACCCTCGAACATCAGCGTTCTTTGTGAGTGACATAACCTCAAATTTCACATGAGGTGGGGATTCTAACCTTACTTTTTCAAACATAACCCCACTTTTACATTAACTTCAAGTAAAAATAGAAACTTATTTTATCACAGATGAAGCATTGAATCCAAATTGCATATAATTATTCAAAGAACAAGTTGGAAACGAATCTGTTTACGATTCAGAGAAATGGTTGACGTCACACAAATTCATATATAGCTCTTGAATGATGTTATACCACCAGCAGTTACTTTCATACATTTCACCAAAATCCAGTCAAAATATTCCATTAGATTCAATGCTCGAGAAGAACATAAATTTAAAATGAAAATTATCCTTTAGCTTGAGTATTCAAATATATTTCAAAACAAAAATGATCAAACAATCAAGTATGAGTTGAGTCTCACAAATTGAATGTTCCATTGCAAAGATCAATTTGGATGAATTCAATGGTTTCGAACCAAAAGAAGAGTGCCTACCTTCAGACATTTTGAATACGAAAGTGAGTGATAAAAACAAAAGTAGAAATAATTTGGATGAATTTGATGGTTTCGAACCAAAAAGAAGAGTGTCTTCGGACATTTTGAATACGAAAATAGGTAAGTGAGTAAATAAAATAAAAAAGTCATTACTTCAATGGAGGGGGAATTCACAGTAAATACTTGACAGACGTTAAATTTCAGGATAAGTTGAACATCTAGTTAAAAATATCTTTGGAATCTCTCATTGTACCTGAAAATAGGAAAGAAGGTAGAGGAAATAAAATTCAATGTCATTATACGCTATTCTTTATTCAAAACATAAATCATTAACAATTCTTGTTCTATATATTGGAGAATAATCACTAAATACATATCATATCGTCTGGAGCAATTTCCAAGTTTCGGGAGTCAGGTGCAACGAATGTCTGCCATTTTTGGGAACAGCTACTTTTTCCATATGTGTCGACGAATTTCTACCATTTTTTTTTTCTGTTGCTCTTGACGCAACTATACTTTTATATACATGTCAAAGTTTTTGCGGTACCTGCCATTGTTCAAGTCAAAGTCCTTGACTATGACGAGGGCATCGTATTGGCTTTGAGACCAACATTCGAACACAGCTTTTTGAATTGTTCGAAAGTCATGTCGGGGGAAACGTGCTCATCGAAAACGTGTCGCAAGTTGATTTCGTCCTGTTTGAAGAGCGCAATCATATTGCAATTGTCACGTATCAGCTGTTTGGGTACTTTCGAATGAGTCTGACAGAGATATATGGCATCGATGTGTTTGTGCCTGCACATTGAGAAATATTCGCGAATTTTCTGTTGTCCATCACAGGCCACATCGTCAAAGATGAATATAGAGTGAGACCGAGCATCTTCCATAGAGATTATTTCATCGTTGTCTCTGTATGGGAAATAGCCCACATCTTCTACACCGCTCAGCACTTCTTCTAGGAATTGATACTTGGGCTGGTACAAGGATTTTGAATAGACGTAGATATTTGCGAATTTGGGGCCATTGTCATTCGCCAACAACGACATCACAGGGTTCGTTTTCCTGATCCGCTAGGACCACAGATAACAGCTCGGAAAGGAATTTGGCAATAGGCTACCATGTTTACTTCCCCCTCCATCACCGCCGCCCCCTCTATGCCCCACATCGTAAACGTCAAAGTTCTCGATGGGAAGCGTGTGCTCTTGCTGAACGATCTCCATGTTTTGATCGCAATCTACAGGGTGGTCGTTATATATCTTCTCTTGGGTGGCTACCCTTTTCAGTCCTTTACCCTTCTTTGGACTCCTTTTCCTCTTCTGTGGAAATATCTTGGATATTATATTTCTATATTTCCATGATTTGTTTGTGTTAATTTTTCCATCAGTTCTCTTGTGTGCATTGGTTAGCATCAGAATGGTCTTATAATTGAACATATCTCGATCTGTGAAATTTGAGGGTTGCTTTTTGATAAGGAGTTCCTTCAACCCGTCAGTCAGTTCAAAGGAATCACTTCCAGCTTCAATGTAGTGTCTCAATTTCTATAGGCTCTCTGCCTATGAAATACTTCAATCCGTTCAAAGTAATGCCATAACAGTCAATATCAGGTAGCAGGGACATGTTTACTCTTCGACGTCTGAACCGCAACTGACACTCGCTGTCACATCAGTCATGTTTATAGAAACCTCCTCAACACCCGGCAACACCCGACAACCCCGCAACACCCGGCAACACCCGCAACACCCGGCAACACCCGGCAACACCCGGCAACACCCGGCAACACCCGGCAACACCCGGCAACACCCGGCAACACCCGGCAACACCCGGCAACACCCGGCACCACCCGGCAACACCCCTCAATTTCAAATATGAGTATAGACCGCCCCCCCATCGAACCTCAGCTGAAATCTATATAACTAGTGATGTCATCGCTGTGACGTCAGTCTTCATGTTGGTGTACGAGGGTGAAGGTGTGCTCAACAGTCTGATAAACAAGCTCCCGTTCGAAGCTCATCTCCTAGGTGGCTATCAGTATTGTGGACGTAAGTTTCATATACCTATAGTATTTCGGTGCCATCGAATACAATTTTTTTTATTTCGGTGCTCTCGAATGCATTTAATTATTATTATTATTACAGCTGGAACAAGGCTACAAGAACGATTGGCACGAGGCGATCCCGGTATCAATCCATTGGACGTTGCTTGCAAACATCACGACATTGCTTATTCGCCCCGGCAACACCCCTTCAACCATCCTCAATCTCACCACCCCATCGAACCTCAGCTGAAATCTATATAACTAGTGATGTCATCGCTGTGATGTCAGTCTTCATGTTGGTGTACGAGGGTCAGCCGTAAATAATATCGGAATCGTTCAATGTTTGAGGATCGCCCAACGTCGCCTCTCTCACGAAATTCTTCCATAGAAATACCATCTCCATGATAATGATGTTGGTATCCGCGAGATAGGTCGATACGGACAAATTGAATTTTTAGAGTATTGGAGGAGAATATTAGAGGGAGTCAGTGGTAAATAATATCAGAATCGTTTCAATGTTTGAGGATCGCCCAACGTCGCCTCTCTCACGAAATTCTTCCATAGAAATACCATCTCCATGATAATGATGTTGGTATCCGCGAGACAGGTCGATACGGACAAATTGAATTTTTAGAGTATTGGAGGAGAATATTAGAGGGAGTCAGTGGCAAATAATATCAGAATCGTTCAATGTTCGAAGATTGTCCAATATTTACCTATCTTTCGAAATTCCCTCAAAGAAATCTCATATCCATGTAAATGATGTTGGTATCCGCGAGACAGGTCGAATCCGACCAAATTGAATTTTCAGAGTATTGGAGGAGAATATTGGAGGGGGTCAGTGGTAAATAATATTGGAATCGTTCAATGTTCGAAGATTGTCCAATATTTACCTATCTTTCGAAATTCTCTCAAAGAAATCTCATATCCATGTAAATGATGTTGGTATCCGCGAGACAGGTCGATCCAGACAAATTGAATTTTTAGAGTATTGGAGGAGAATAAATCTTCAGGCGAACGTGGGGCTATCCCCGAACTCTCTCTCTCAAAAATGTTGTCAGTTCGAAAATTTGATATATATTTTTGTATTCACCCTGTTTGGCGTTCATTGATGTAGGATTGCATTGGTCAGACGTCAACTTCCTAGTCCAAGCTAATAGCCAATTACGGTTATATTCACTCGAGTCTGTAAAAATAGATGTTCCGCAAGGACCTGATTTATTATTTTTTGTTCAAATTACCTTGGGCTGTTCTGACAATTCTTGTTATAGCTCAGCTTCAGCCATGATGGTCGAGGTAGGTTAGTTACCACGTTGACCATTTTGATGATTTTCCCTAGATCTAGAGAATATTCACTATCTCCATCACTCTCTAACACACAGACTCTTATGACAGTTTCCTGTAGGATTATGGAAAAATTCCCTAGATTTCAGATACTTTTTTCTCGAAATAGTTATATTATGTTCCCCACCCATAACTTTTCAGGCTAATAGTCACTCAACATTTGTCGCAAGCCATGTGAATGGTTATCGTTATATACTTTGTAGTATGCATATGATTGTAAGCCGAAATAGCTCAGTTGGTAGAGCGTTAGACTCATAATCTAGAGGGCCCTGGTTCGAGTCCAGGTTTCGGCACAAAATTCATAGGTGATATAACATACATTGTCAAGTATAACCAGGCAGTGTATATGTATTCGCGGGATCAAGACCATAAGTTTTATGACTGCTATCGCGAAATACCAAAAACTTCGGCTAGCAATAAAATGTCCGTTTTCATGTATAAATCAACATATTCACCCAAATCAACGCAATTGAAAGCATTCCATACTCTATAATCCTCTGAACTCATATACATTGATGCTGTTTATCTATATCAACTATGAATTTTGTTTTTTGTTTTTTCGAAGGTGTTTAGCACACCATAGTCGGTTTTTCAACGTTTGCAGAACTTATTCTTTTGTTTAATAGCATTGGACGCAAACATTTGGTTAGGTTGGGTTGATTTGAAAGAATACACTCTACAACTTTTACTCTCTTCTATATTTCAAACAATAATGTTCATTTTTCCCATATTGATTATTCTCCATTTATCATCCATAATGTGATACGTTGACATGTGTCGCAGCGCTGCATTTTGGTTTTCCTATATCCCCATCTGAGAGAATTTTCAATGAAATAACATAACGATCTCCAACATCCTGTACATGTATAGGAAACATACATTTTGTGATATTTCTTGATCACACAGTTGCTCTGAAGATATACGTCTTATCTCTTTGGCGTCCGGAACAATAATGAGCCAATTGAACAAGGTAAAAGACTTAAATAATTTTTTTACTAGCGCTTCCATATAGTAATACAAGATGAAAAATTATGCTTTTCCCAAAAAACAAAATCGGTAGGGTGTAAGGTTGAACGATAGTGACGCCACCTAGTGAATAATACAAGAACTGAATTTAGATGAAATGGAAAATATCCAACCTCTTTGTCATTGGGAAAAATGAAGAAATTCGGCTGGGTAAAATGCCTGAGATTGACTGTACTATGGAATTTCGAATGATGATACCATTATTGAACAGAAACATAAAACTACGACGCAATTAATTTCTCAGAATCAGTGCCGAGACATAATTCTCGGAATTGATTGTTTATTCAGGTGTTGGCGGAAAGATATGGATTTCTGAGAAATTCGCTGACACCATTATCCAATTCTTGGAATTTTCCAATCGTTAGCTAATTCCGAGAAGCAATAAAGATTGGGAATTCTTAGAATCGGCACTCTCGAACCGTGGGAACATTTTTGTATAATCAAGGTCAAATTATGATGCAATCATTTGCTGCGAAAAGCATATTCAAACATATCAAACGACAGCGTATGGAGAGACTGACGGCTATCGCATGAACATTTTTTTCTTTTTTAACGATGAGCGGTTATATTTTTTCTTTCTATTTATGGTTGAGTTCCAGGCCCCCACGAATACGTAAGACATCAGTGGCATGCTCCAAAGACCGTTGAACACCCTCAGGCGGGGTCGGTCTTCCAATATTGAACATTAGTGGAATTCTTAACCTCAAACCGTAATTTTTCTATGGATGATTGGGCCCCAATGCGGCTTCCACACATCTCAGACCTCTGTGGTAGTCTCCCGATACCGATAAATACCCCAAGATAGTCGACCCCCATAACAGACATCTTGAAATTCCTAACCTATAGTCGCCATATTTTTTCTATGAATGGTTGGGTTCCCTTAACGTTCTCATACATCTCAGACCTCTGTGGGAGACTCTCGATACCGATAAATACCTCAAGAGACTCAGCCCCATGACGGCCATCTTGAAATTCCTAACCTACAGCCGCCATCTTTTTTCTATATATGGTTGGACACCAATGTGGCTTCCAGTTGTCACAGACCTACGTGGCAGCCTCCAGATACCGCTGAAGAACCCAATCGTTACCCCCCATAGCAGACATCTTCAAATTCCTAACCTACAGCCGCCCATCTTTTTTCCTATGAATGATTGGGCCCCCATAATGCTTCCAGTTATCTCCAACCTGTCTCAGACCTCCGTGGTAGTCTACCGATGCCGATAAACACCCCCAGGCAAGGCCCCCATATAACGGACATCTTGAAATTCCTAACCTACAGCCTCCATGTTTTTTCCAATGATAGGCGGCCATGTTTTTTTTTCCCTTAGCGGCAGTCATGTTTTTTTTCTATATATGGTTGGGCCCCATAAAACGATCCCCCGTTCCCAGCTGTCTCAGACCTCAGTGACAGGCCCCATTCGTCGGTGCGGGACCATGTGGCGGGAGTATCCGGAGAGCGTGTGGAGCTAAGGGGATTCTAACTCACTCGAGGTGAGTTAGAACCCCCTTAGCTTAACTACTGATGTTGTGGTATATTCATTTGTTTTAGTGAAATCGTTCATATAATTTGCTACTGTATGATTCAGTACACATTGTGAGAGTTTGTATCTATTTATTGTATACCGGAGTATTATATAACTCACAATGTTACGAGGTCGAAAACGTCGTCGGTCGTTTGCAAATATTTCTCGTAAAACCAAAAAATCCTGACAAGAAATTGCACGTCGCGAAACTCAGTCTCCGGCATCGCGACAAAAACGTTTGCAACACGTTAGAGATCGAATTCGTCTTAGTTATAATAGCCAATCACCCACAAAAAAATTACCGTCTTATAATCCTAACTAAAAAGTGTACAAAAAATAAAAATAAATAATGACTTTAGATTATCATCGTCTTATAATCTCAACTAAAAAGTGTAAAATAAAAAAAGTTAATTTAAAAAATCAAAAAACCCGACTGCGTAAAAACTATACTTAAAAAAAAGATGGAAACATGATGACCAGAAAATAATGTTTTGAGAGGTTAACTATTAAACTTAATACTGTAAACAATTTCACGCAGTCGGAGGCAATAATATATCTTCATTTTTGATTTAAGGTGATGCCTCCGACTGCCTGAGATTGTTTACAGTATTAAGTTTAATAGTTAACCTCTCAAATCATAATTTTCTGGCAATAATTTCTGGTCATCTTGTTTTTATCTTTTTGTTTAAGTACACTTTTTACGCAGTCGGTTTTTTTTATAAAAAAAAAAACTTTTTTATAGATATTGCTGATATCACAAATGTTCCTCTTCTTTTTCCTGGAAACGAGTGAATTCCAAGATATTCCCAAAGAAACAAAAGCAACCTTAAATGTTGACTGACCTAGGCAACATAGTAGTGATATGTTCGTCTATATTCATGCGGAATTCTCCAATAAATTTTTTATGTTGGTTGCTTCATCCAAGAATTTTGACCTTTCAGCGGTTCAATTCAATGAAATATGTTGCGGAAATAAAAGTTATACCTACAATTTTTCATCAGTCGATTTCAGTGGAAATACATACACTGTATGTGCCAGTACAATATGTGATTTAAGCCTTGACGCCAGTTCAACTTTCTATATATACAGGGTGAGTCAGAATAAGACCGACAAACTCCGACTATAGATTTCTCACCTCATTTCGAGGTGAAAAGTTGCTATCAAGGTATGTCCTAAAATGCATCCCCTCTGAATACAGGGTGTCGAAAGTACGAAAAAAAATTAAGATTTAATTTGTTTTCTCCAAAATTCCTGAAGGAAAAAATTTGAAACTTGGTACACTAATCAAGGTTTATCAACGTGCTAATTTGAAGTTATAATTTTTTATTTTCGTAAGCCAGTGGCGTAGTTACGATGGTATGTGGTCATATGTTCCTTCATATTTTCTTGGGACAAGTGAATGGACAAATGAGCGTTTGACATCAGTCGGCTCATCAATACTCAACCTAAAAGTCATAACATTCTATGTGCCTAAAAGTGACCTGTGTGAAAACAGCAGCTAAAAGATAGCAGCCAATTTGCCGAAGATTGCCAAACGATCAGTGGCGTCGGACTTAAAATTTATTTGGGGTTCAGCGAAGATGTAAAAAGTATTATCCTCATTTTCTCCTTCACAAAACGGAAAATCGTAAAATACTTATGAATTACTTCAAGGTAGTTGTCGGGCTACAAACACTATCAAAAATTAGTCTCGATTGTAGCGCGATGCAATACATGTTCAAGCGCCGTATTAGAGGGATCTTTTTCAAGGGAACTGTACGCTGAGAAACGCAATTAGCATGCGTGATACAGCAAATAAGCCATGACTGGACTGTTGGCAACGTCGCAATCCAACGATCGCTCGCATCTAGTTGTTCAAGATACTCTCATGAACAAGCAGTCAAAGCTATGGATCGATTTCGCGTAAAACTGGTAGGTTTGCTGAAGCAAAAGTTGAAAAAAGGAAACATAAATTGTCTGAATTGTGTAAGGCTCGAAATACGAGCAAAAAACAGTCCGATTAAAATGATGTGTGCGAAGGAAATCGCATTGTTAAACTCAAAGAACTTGGGATTGAGTACGGGATTGAGTACAATTTCTGCTCAATTATATTTGAATGATGTACAAGTCGATTCACAAAATTTAGTAGATTGTTTGGTAGCATTTAAAAAAATTAAATTTCTAAACTCCAAATTTATCGTTTGCATAATGCGAGATTCGATGTACCTGGATTACTAAGAGCAATCATTAATTATAATTTATAGAAGATTTTATCATGATAGCAGGAATTGTGGATAGCTCAATTATTAAAAAAAACATTTCCAAATCGAAAAGGGCCAGGAATGTTCCAGCTATCAAAATTAGCCAAAGATTTAATACCAAACGAAACATCAGATAATTTCCACGAAGAGATGTATGATGTACAAATTTTACAGTAATTAGTTCGTTTTATTGGTAAAGAGTCAGACTTATCAACATACATGAAATCATAGCGACTTGAGAACGAAAGAATATCTCGTAATTTACCCAATTTAAGTGCCTTAAAAAATTTTATATCACGGGATTTATTGAAAAAAATTGCGCAACAAAATATAACATACCATTTTCTGAAACAAATGTATCACGATGAAGGAGAAGAAGCTGTGATTGATCACATGACTGAAAAATTGTGGAATGGAAAACCTAGAGTTACTAAACATAGGAAAGCAATAACTAAAATCATTAATGAATTGGAAATAAATGTTTAGTCAATCAAGTGATTACTTAGTTTAATAGTCAAGAATAAATAATATTACATTAATTGTTGTTTATATTTTTTGTAGATTCATACGTTATATTTTATTATCCTGTTAGAAATCTGAATAATTTTTGTTTATGTTTAAAATATTCGAATTATGTTATACGTACATGTGTTGTACAAATGTATGAATACAATAAAGTTTATGCACTGTTTTTTGCCGTAACTCGTTAAAACTACATTTTATTTTATATCTATTCCCATTGTAATATGTTTAAAATGCATCAGTATAAATTAACGCAATCATTCACAATTATTACTCATAAATATGTGCGTTCCAAAACAAGTTCAATTCAAAACAGCAAGATAAGACACTCGCGCTCTCGTTTATTTGAATCATGGACGTATATTATATATTTAAACGTCCATGATTTGAATCACCAGCGATCGCTTGAGGCGTTGCCACGATTCTCAGCCTTCGCCATCTTGCACTTCTCATACGCAATAATTTAGAAACTTCTTATAACAATAAATAAATAACTGTATGGCTACGCGTCTTAAATTTTTTTTATAAAATTTGTTACGTACCTTTCAATAATATACTAGTTTTTCAAAAAGATCTGAATGGAGGGTTTTTAGTTATGCCTTAAAATATGGTGTCCGCGGTAGCTCACTATAGGGATTACGTGTTAAACGTTGCAACTTTAAAGCCTTATATCTCGCTTTAGGTGTGATAAATAATTCCAAAAATTTAATATGATACAGGTAATGATGTTAACTGAAAGTTGTATGGATATAAACGGAATCTGATTGGAGTGGATTTCACGACAACTACCTTAAGAATGATTCCCAATACCTTTTAATCCAAAAAATGATAATTCTGCATCATGGTGGGATTATAATGTGCCAAGCTGAAAACTGTCTCAACGAAAGTGGAAACATATTATTCTTCCTTATACATAGAATCATTTCGTGTGAAAAAAAAATTTGCATTACTTGCAGAGGGGGTAAAATACCAACCCCAATTAAAAAAAACGATTTTGGGGTTAAGACCTTAAACTGCCTTAACGAAAGTAATAACAGATCATTTTTGACAATGCAGAGAATCAATTGGCGTTGAAAAAAATTCTTGCATTACTTGCAGAGGGGGTGAAATACCAACCCCAATTAAAAAAAAAACGATTTCGGGGTTAAGACCTAAAACTGCCTCAACGAAAGTATCCGCAGATCATTCTTGACGATGCAGAGAATCATTTGGTGTGGAAAAAAATTCTTGCATTACGTGCAGAGGGGTGAAATAACAACCCCAATTAACAAAAAATCGATTTCGGGGTTGAGACCTAAAACTGCCCCAACAAAAAACAGATCATTTTCGACACTGCAGAGAATCATTTGGTGTGAAAAAAATTCTTGCATTACGTGCAGAGGGGGTGAAATACCAACCCCAATTAAAAAAAAATCGATTTCGGGGGTAAGACCAAAACTGCCCCAACAAAGTATCGCAGATCATTCTTGACGATGCAGAGAATCATTTGGTGGAAAAAAATTCTTGCATTACTCGCAGAGGGGGTGAAATACCAACCCAAATAAAAAAAAAACTATTTAGGGGATAAGACCTAAAACTGCCCCAACGAAAGTAACAACAGTTCATTCTTGACGATGCAGAGAATCATTTGGCGTCGAAAAAAATTCTTGCATTACTCGCAGAGGGGGTGAAATACCAACCCAAATAAAAAAAAAACTATTTCGGGGTTAAGACCTAAAACTGCCTCAACGAAAGTATCCGCAGATCATTCTTGACCATGCAGAGAATCATTTGGTGTGGAAAAAAATCCTTGCATTACTTGCAGAGGGGGTTAAATACCAACCCCAATTAAAAAAAACAATTTTGGGGTTAAGACCTAAAACTGCCCCAACGAAAGTAACAACAGATCATTCTCTGCATTGTCAAAAATGATCTGTTGTTACTTCGTTGGGGCAGTTAATCTTACCCAAATCGTTTTATTAACTTGGTTGGTATTACCAAAATTTTCACACAGCAAATAATCTCTGCGTGTCAAAATAATTGTGATTTTTTGTAATGACGGGCAAGTTTCAATCTTGTCCCGAAATAGATTTTTAAATTAGAGTTGGTATTTTACCCCTCTGCTAATCAAGAATTTTTCTACACCAAATGATTCTCTGCATCGTCAATATGATCTGTGATTACTTTGTTGGGGCAGTTCAGATCTTACCCCGAAATCGATTTTAAATTGGGGTTGGTATTTTACCCTCTGCAAGTATGCTAAGATTTTCGACACCAAATTATTCTTTGGATTGTCAAGAATGATCTGTTGTTACTTTCGTCTGGGCAGTTTTAGGTTTTAACCCCGACATCGATTTTTTTAATTGGGGTTGGTATTTCACCCCCTCTGCAAGTAATGCAAGAATTTTTTTCTATCCCAGATGATTCTCTGCTTTGTTAAGAATGATCAATGAATACTTTTGTTGAGGCAGTTTCAGGTCTTATCCGCGAATTTTTTTTTAATTGGGGTGGTATTTCACCCCCTCTGCAAGTAACGCAAGAATTTTTTTCCACACCAAATGATTCTCTGCATCGTCAAGAATGATCTGCGGATACTTTTGTTGAGGCAGTTTTAGGTCTTATCCCCGAAATCGTTTTTTTTTTAATTGGGGTTGGTATTTCACCCCCTCTGCAAGTAATGCAAGAATTTTTTTCAACCCAATTGATTCTCTGCATTGTCAAAAATTATCTGTTATTACTTTCGTTGGGGCAGTTTTAGGTCTTAACCCCGAAATAGTTTTTTTTCAAATTGGGGTTGGTATTTTACCCCCTCTCAAGTAATGTAAATTTTTTTTTCAACACGAAATGATTCTATGTATAAGGAAAAATAATATGTTTCCACTTTCGTTGAGGCAGTTTTCAGCTTGGCACATTATAATCCCACCATGATGCAGAATTATATTTTTTGGATTAAAAGGTATTGGGAATCATTCTTAGAAGTAATTCATAGGTATTTTACGATTTTTTGTTTTGTGAAGGAGGAAATGGGGATAATACTTTTTACATCTTCGCTGAACCCCAAATTAAATTTTAAGTCCGACGCCACTGATCGTTCGGCAATCTTCGGCAAATTGGCTGCTATCTTTTAGCTGCTGTTTTCACACAGGTCCAAAAGTGGAGGTTTCTGAGATATTTGAGAGAAACTGAAGATATGTCCTTAGTAGAGACATAATTTCCTATGTGCAATAATCGCATAATGCTAATTTCTTACAACATATCGGAATATGTGTCAACCTCCTGAACATTTATAAATGTTGGAAGAATCGAAAACATAGTACGGGTGGGTCAGAATGAGACCGATAACTCTATCTTTTAACCGAAGAAATCAAAAAGGAAGAGGTTCTCTAGTCGACGCGTATATATTTTTTTAATTTTTTTTATGTATGACCACGCATAACTTTTCACAGAGTAGTTCGATTTCGATTATTCTTCCTTCATTGAATAGTGTGCACATTGAAGTTGATCCCATTTGAATTTGAAAAGAAAAATCATTCCCTAAGGATAGCGAAATGGAGGATATTGATCGTTCACCCTCTGAATTTTGGTTCGTCAACCGATTCTATCAGGCATAACTTTGTTATGGGTTGTCCGATTTGGATTATTCCTTTTTTATTAGATAATGTATACCTGATAGATATCATGTTCAAATTGAGATGAATAATCCACCCCTATGGGTATAAAAATGGGTGATGATTGATTTTTTACTTGTGAACATTGGCACACATATGTAGTTGACATTGACAGATTGCTATTGTCATTATTTTTGTTCTCCTACATCCGTCACAATCCGTCTATGAAAGGATGGAATTATATACAAAGTGAATAAATAAACTAACCAGAACCATCCAAAAATAATTTCTATTATATAATTATCAAAATGTCACCGCACATCTCGATGCCATCATTTTACGCTTTACCTAACTCATTTGCTTGTTTGTTTGGCGCCGACTCAAAATTAGTTACTTACATTAGTTTAGGAGCTTAGTTATTAAGACTAAGAATGGCTGAACGTACGGTAACTCATTCAAAAGTAGTGCGGGCAATAAACTCCTTCAAGCCTTACAAGTCTCCGGGCCCAGATGGAGTATTTCCCATACTACTTCAGAGCGGAGTTAAATATCTAGCACCAGAACTGTGCTGTGCTGAGCCTAGCATTGACATGGCTACCTCAAACCTGGAAAACTGTAAACGTGGTCTTTATTCCAAAACCTGGACGGGACTCATACGACCAGGCAAAGGCATACAGACCAATAAGCCTATCGTCATTTCTTCTGAAAGGCTTAGAAAAACTGATAGATAGAGACATAAGGGTAACCGCTCTTGTAGAACGGCCTTTACATCAAAACCAACATGCCTATCTAACATGAAAATCATGCGAGACAGCACTTCATCAGCTTGTTTCAAGGCTTGTCTCTAGCAAACAAAGAAATTGCATTATGCACTTTTCTAGACATCGAAGAAGCCTTCGACAACACCTCCTTTGAAAGTATGATCTTTGCGACCACTCGAAGAGGCATTGATGAAACCACCTGCAGGTGGATACACCCAATGCTTCACAATAGCCAAGCCAACATGTTCGAGGAAACAGAGCAGGTTGAAATTTCCAGAGGTACCCCACAGGGGGGCATACTCTCCCCCCTCCTCTGTGGGACATGGTTGTAGATGAACTGCTAATTTCTCTGAATAACCAAGAGTATTACTCTCAAGGGTATGCAGATGACTTGGTCATCCTCATCAAAGGAAAGAATACTCAAACAACCTCAGAGCTAATGCAAAATGCACTGAGGACAGAAGAGGAATGGCCAGAGAGAGCCTAAGGGCAAATCCGAACAAAACAACACTAATTCCCTCCACCCGGAGAAGAAACATGGGATATCTCATACCTCCCAGACTATTCGGTGAAACATTACAAGTAGTAGAGCAGGTGAAATATCTAGGGCTGATTCTTGACAAGAAACTAACCTGGAACCCGCATCTTCAACATGTAACCAATAAAAGCAAGATAACCTTCATGATGTGTAGGAGAGCTTTTGGAAAAACCTGGGGGCTCAAACCGAAAGCCATGCACTGGCTTTACACAGCGGTGATAAGACCAAGAATAACTTACTCCACTCTTATGGTGGCCAAAAACAAATCAAAGACAGGCAAAAACCAACCTTGGGAAAATCTAGAGGCTTGCCTGTCTCTGTATCATGGGTGCAATGAATAGCACTCCAACAGCTGCAATGGAAATTATCCTAAACCTCGAACCCCTTGACTTTCATGTCATTGGAGAGGCCAGGATGAGTGCATACAGACTGAAACAAACAAAAAACTGGAGAATCCGAACAACTGGACATACCAGAATCACTCATGTAGTCAACATCGAAGAACTCGAAATGATTTCAGACTACATGCAACCCCTATACTCATTCGAAAAACCATTCGAAACACGAATTGAGGGATCTGGATGGGCCCTGAGTATAGAATCACAATCAACTGCGGACATAGTCTGGTATACAGACGATTCAAAGACGGTTGAAGGAACGGGAGCAGGAATACATGGGGTAAGGCCGAGAAGGGATTACATAATACCACTTGGCAAATGCTCCACGATATTCCAAGCAAGCACATGCTATTATGGTATGCATTCAGAAGAATCTAGGAAGTGGTTATAGGAAAACACACATCTACATTCTATCTGACTGTCAAGTGCTAATAAAGCACTCAACCTCGGAACAGAACGAATGGCGAGCGATATAATAATGAAAGAGGTCTAGGATTAGGCTGTGACACTGCGGACCTAAAAAACGCAGCTTAAACACCATGGGAGTACGCAGGAAACCGTGGAGTGTAGGCTATGTGATGAAGAGGAGGAAACAGCCTCTCATATTATCTTCGACTGTGACGCCCTAAGTAGTAGGCGACACAGAACCTTTGGAAAGATCAGCATGAATCCGAAAAACCTCATCAACAGGCTACTAAACCTAATTGAAGGCATAAACCTGTTTGAATGAGGAACCACTAACGACAGAGTGATACAATAGACCCCAACTGGTCGCAGTGTCAAGGGAAGCTAAGTGCCAACCCTGTCTCTGGCTCGTCAGCTTTCAACCAACCAACCAAGACTAAGAAGGTTTATTTTATTTTTTGATTTTCAGTTTTTCGTCATTTTAATTTTTTGTTAATTAAATCATAATATTATTTGATCGAATCGATGTCGTGGATTCACTGATATGTTACTATACTTTCTTGCATATGATTGTTTTGACAGATCAACTGACAAACAAACCCAACCTCAAATTCATAAAACTCCACTTAGATAAGAGTTAACGTCTGAAATAATTTTTGGGAAAACTGAAGATAAGTACACTCAATTTGTTGAAGTTTATGTTGGAGTATCATTATCAAAGCCATTTCTGATTGAATTATCTAGGAAAATATTATCCAATCAACATGTTTTTGACGAAGAAAAATAATTATTGTGTATTAATATCTACTTAAATGATAGAAACGGTTCAGTGGGTACACTACATAGAAACAAACAAGGCATTAAAGCAAATGTTCAAATGGACCACCATTTTGTTCAATACACAATTGGCATCTCTGTATCATCGACTGTCGCACGCTTTGGAATATTCCTGGTGTATCCTGTACATGCTGCTAAAATTCTTGCCGTTATATCTTCCACAGATTCTACAGGTGTTTCATACATTAGGGATTTAAAGTATTCCCACAAAAAATGTCTAGTGAAGTTCATGGAATGTTTGATCAAGAAATTGACGAACGATTCGTTGGAAATGGGCCGGTGCTCCTTCATATTGATACCACATTCTTTGACGAACCAATAGAGGTACGTCTTCAAATAGCCCAGGTAAAACATGTTCAAGAAAAACCCGGTAGTTCTGCCCATTCAAACGGGGAGGAAGAAGATATGGTCCAAAGATACGATTTTCGATCATTCCTACCCAAATATTCACTGAAAACTTTTGTTGGTAGCCTTTTCGAAACATTCCATGCGAATTTTGTTCGTCCCATAAATGGCTGTTCCTACTATTGAAATATCCATCTCTTGTGAAACATGCCTCATCCGTGAATAGAACATATCTAGGAAAATCGTTTGCTCCTTCATACATCCTCAAAAACTATTCACAAAAAAATCCACGAGGGCCATTATCACCAGCATCTAGGGCCATCACCTTCTATAGGCGAAATGGATACAATAGTTGTTCACGTTCCACCCGATTATTGTTGATTGTGACAGTTGTAACCTATACGAAATAGCCCGAGTGCTGGTAGAAGAATCTGCTGCTAATCGTTCAAGAATTTGTTCTACCGTAACATTATCTCTTCTTGTTCTATTCGCACCACAATGGTGTTTACTGAATTTAAATGACCCCGTTTCCTTCAATCGTCGATGCACAGCTATAAAAGTGGTGAAATGTGGATGATGTCTGTTTGAATATCTATGTTGATATAATTCAGCCGTGGCCCTAGCATTTCCCCCTCTTTCTCCATAAACGAAATGCATATCTGTATATTCTTCAAATGAATAATCCATTTTGAAACGATGTCCACTGACTAAATGATGACAGATGACTTGACAATAATACACACTGTTTTGGGTATGTTTAATGTATATATCAGTGTGTTTGTACCGGGAACAATGGAAAAAGGCTACGTTTCTTTTTAGTTCCAAATTTCGTGTATGTTTTATGCGTTGATCAGTGGTGTACTGAACATTCTACCACAAACTAGCATAAAAGGCTGGACTTTGCAATTAGTAATCACGAATCGAAAGAAATCATTTAAGTAGATTAATACACAATAATTGTTTTTCTTCATGAAAAACATGTTGATTGGATAATATTTTCCTAGATAATTCAATCAGAAATGACTTTGATAATGATACTCCAACATAACTTCAACAAATTAAGAGTACTTATCTTCAGTTTTTCGCAAAAAATATTTCAGAACTCAACTCTTATCTAAGTGGAGTATTATGAATTTGAGGTTGAGTTTGTTTGTCAGTTGATCTGTCAAAACAATCATATGCAAGAAAGTATGGTAACATATCAGTGAATCCACGACATCGATTCGATCAAATAATATGATGAATGAAAAAATGGAGTTATCGGTCTCATTCTGACTCACCCGTACTATGTTTCCGATTCTCCCAACATCAAATTTTTTTCAGGAGGTTGACATATATTCCGATATCTTGTAAGTAATTATGCGATTATTACACATAGGAAATTATGTCTCTACTAAGAACATATCTTCAGTTATTCTCAATAACCTCCACTTTTAGGCACATGGAATGTTATGACTTTTAGGTTGAGTATCGATGAGCCGAACTGATGTCACACGCTCATTTGTCCATTCACTTGTCCCAAGAAAATATGAAGGAACATATGACAACATACCATCGTAACTACGCCACTGGTTTACAAAAATAAAAAATTATAACTTCAAATTAGCACGTTGATAAACCTTGATTAGTGTACCAAGTTTAAAATTTTTTCCTTCAGGAATTTTGGAGAAGACAAATTAAATCTTAAGGACATACCTTGATAGCAACTTTTCACCTTGAAATGAGGTGAGGAATCTGTAGTCAGAGTTTGTCGGTCTTATTCTGACTCAACCTGTATATTACAACTACTATATTACTTGTTGAAGTTCCATATAAATGGCAATGGGAATAGACGCATTGCGATTATCCTGAGAAACTCGGACCTTAGACCATAGAATGATCGTTTATTAGAGATATTACTATATAACGGAGAAAATCTCTCGAACACCCCCACATCCATTAAAGGTCGCAGTAGATAAAACTATATTGACGCATTCACAACCCTCTCGCAAGACAACCCACGTTGGGTAATAATATAACACCCACAAGCACTTAGAAAATCAGTTTCCAAACCAACTAACACGTGCGAATGAAATTGGATTTGCTCATGCTTTGCTGTCATGAATTGATTTATTTTTCAGGTTAACTTTACTCGAAATTCGTACATGTGTAGAATATTTCGCAGAAAGTAAAGGAAATAGATTTCTTCATAGTTTCTCTAATTCCACTAATAGGTTAGAAAATACTCTTGTTTTTTCGACATTCACGTTATATATTTCCGTTTATTATTTGATTTCAAAACACCTGTGCCAAACAACATGCTCTCATTATATTTCATGTATATATATATATATATGAAAGAGAGTAATATCGAGGGGACTGTTATAAACAAAATGGAAGGAATTTAATGGGCATAGCCCTCAGAGAAAAGTGTTGACTCCGTTGATATGTCGTTTTCTACCAAGTGTTGTTCATCCTTGCACTTCTCCACCGTACTGATGAGGGCCGAGAGCCCGAAACACGTGTCTACGGTTAACACATTTCTCTGAGGTTTAAGTCCATTGAATTTCTTCTATATATATATATGTATATATATATATATAAATTTTGCATCAACTTCTAAGCAAGAAGCTAGTTCTTTGGCATCTACTAATGAGTCAATGAAGCC
Organism: Gonioctena quinquepunctata; assembly: GCA_018342105.1. Classification (NCBI taxonomy): domain Eukaryota; kingdom Metazoa; phylum Arthropoda; class Insecta; order Coleoptera; family Chrysomelidae; genus Gonioctena; species Gonioctena quinquepunctata. The sequence goes on along the minus strand of JAFIRS010003808.1, from coordinate 45,764 downwards.
TTTGTCAGATCGATATTGTTTTACAAATTCATTAAGGTTATTTAAACTTCCGCAAGCCTATGAAATATTAAATGTTTTTGATTGCAGAATCTTAGTAACAACATCCACTTTACTTAGAATCCTATACCACAAACTCATAATTTTTTATTTTTTACCTAGGGAGGTAGCTAGATGTTTTGTAGTATTGCCAACATTATTTCCGCATAAAATTTCATAAGGAGCAACGTGAATTTCGCCCAACTGAAATCTTAGTGGGGTTATTGCATGAATTCTGCTAGACCATCTAGTATCTGACAAAGGCTTTGATGTCAGAAATGTTACTTTTCAAAACGGACCACCGATATGTTGAGGCAGAATTTTTTTTATATAATTTATTTAATAATAATTTTTTTTTATATAATTTATTTAATTTAATTTATTCAGTTTTTATATAATTTATTTATTTTATTTATTTAATTTATATTTCACAGCATCGTTTATGACAAGGTTCAAACTGTGGTTACAACAAGGTACAAACATTGCTCGTGGATTAATGTCTAAAATTTCATATTTGAACCATTATCATAACCTTGGCCGCGCATATTATAAATGTCTTAACCATAATTCTCCAAAGTTTTTAGTAAAAAGTTGGTTGGACCTTCACCTGTTGTATCACTTATAGGACGAAAGGTTAAAAAACGTTCTTCGACCCTAAATTTATTGTTTTTTATATTAACGTATCTTAAGCAAACAGAAATCTGCTCCTGGCGGCTCACATCAGGAGTACAATCAAGTAATATAGAAAAATAGAATAGAATAGAATAGAAGTTTATTAATCAGACACCAATTTACATTGGATTGACAAGTCAAATTACACACTTAAATTATAGTTAGTGCTAAGATAAAATCTATTTATTAATGTCCTCATAAAAAAAATAAATATATAAAACTATCCAGCAGAATTGAAACAATCTGTAGGATGCTGACAACACATCGTGAATTCTTTTATATCATAAAATGCATTTTGGAGTAGAAAATACTTCAGTTTTGATTTGAATCTGAACAAATTCGATTGGTTTTTTAGTTCATTGGGCAATAAATTGAAGAAATTTGCGCCTGCATATTTTGGGGATTTTTTGTAGTTTGTGTAGGTGGCTAGTTCCAATCTAAATTCGTTTTTTTGCGAGTTTGGTAGCTATGAAAATTTGAATTTTTCGTGAGGCTGTTTCTATGAATGTAGGTGTGAGTTAAAAGTTTATACAGTGCTAGTCAAAAGTCCCCTCCCCCCCTCGTATCTTTTGAACGGGTATACTTATAATAATGAAATTTGGAGGGTGGAAATAAACGGATGTAGGCTTCTCAACTGGTCATAACAGGTGACGCAATAGTCATAAATGACGTCACAAGGCCACTGTGACCAATAATTTTGAATGGGACCCTATGGCAAGTGACAGCTCGTTTGAAAGGTATTGAAAATACCTATTCAGTCATACCAATTTTGTTTGGGTTTCGGCTGATTTTGATTGATAAATTGAAGAAATACGAAAATTATAGTTTCGCATTTAATTAATAAAGATTTAAGAACCAGTTCTTATAATAAGAGTTCAAAATGTGCTCCATCTACTTCCTGGCAGTAATGCATCCTATTGCTAAACTCTTGTCGTACTCGTCCCAGTGTGTCAGCGGAAATTGCCCTACATTCTTCAACAATTCGTTGTTTCAGAATGGCAATACTGTCAGGTGCTGTAGCGTAAACCTTAGATTTCAAGTACCCCCATAGAAAAAAATCTAATGGTGTAAGGTCCGGTGACCGAGCTGGCCATTCGATCGAACCTCGTCGTCCAATCCATCTACCACGATATTCTTCATCTAGGTAACGTCTTACTGCACCGTAATAGTGTGCAGGAGCACCATCTTGTTGAAACGTTATTTCCAAGTTGTCGAATTCATCTGGATTATCTTCTAGAATTTCAAGAATTAACGACTCAATATCATTTTGTAACATCTCCAGATACAATTCACCGGTTAAGTTAGCATTGAGAAAAAGAGGCCCAACTATGTGGTTTCCCAAAATACCTGCCCAAACATTTACTTTTTCTGGAAAGATGTGAGGATTTGTGTCACTCCAATACCTCACATTTTGAGTGTTAACTTTTCCATTGAGAAAGAAAGTACTTTCGTCACTAAAACAAATTGTCTGTATGTAGCCTGGTTGTTGGTTCATTTTATTGGACATAGTTTCACAGAATTCTAGTCTTCGGTCAGGGTCATCATCTGAAAGTTGGTGCACCATTTTTAATTGTATGGATGAAATTTGTTTTAGCCAACACCCTATGTACTGTCCTTTGACTGACTTCACAGATAGACGCAACTTGGGCTGTGGAAGAAGTAGGGGTTTACTACCATTTCTCCAATTATGTCAATTTTTTGTCATCACTAATTGTTGGTCGACCAGATCGTTTGGCATCTTGAACACTACCTGATGCTTCAAACTTCCGAAGAAGCTCCCTCAAATAAACCCTCGATATAGGGCGATCGGGGTACCTCTCATTAAACAGTCGTTCCGCTGCATGGAAATTATTTCTACATTCACCAATTATTAAGATAGCTGCTACTTTGTCGACTACAGTACGTACCATTTTGCCTATGTAAACACTTAAACGTCTCGTTAAACAATAGCTTAGGTAAATTTTCAAGGTATAAACACTTTTGACAAGTAGAGAATTCAAAAACGTCAACCTATTTGACAATTAACCAGAGGCGTACTTTAAAATCTTTATTAATTAAATGCGAAACTATAATTTTCGTATTTCTTCAATTTATCAATCAAAATCAGCCGAAACCCAAACAAAATTGGTATGACTGAATAGGTATTGTCAATACCTTTCAAACGAGCTGTCACTTGCCATAGGGTCCCATTTAAAATTATTGGTCACAGTGGCCTTGTGACGTCATTTATGACTATTGCGTCACCTGTTATGACCAGTTGAGAAGCCTACATCCGTTTATTTCCACCCTCCAAATTTCATTATTATAAGTATACCCGTTCAAAAGATACGAGGGGGGGAGGGGACTTTTGACTAGCACTGTATAGATAAATACTAGTAAAAGTTAGGAGTTTTCTTCCTCGAATATATTTCTGCAGGATTGTTGATAATCCAAGTGGAAGATCAGGCGAATTATCCTTTTCTGGGCGAGGAAGACTCGAGCACTATCGGTCGCCAAGCCGTAAGCTATAATGTTATAGCTGATAGTTGAATAAACCAATGCATAGTAAACAGAAATTATTTCATCTCCAAGACAACTCGTCAGATTTTTTATCGCGAAATAGTGTTTATTCAATTTGGAGCAGATCGTATTGATACATTCTTCCCATCTGAGGTTGCTGTCAATAATTGTACCTAGAAATTTACAGTTTTCTTGGAACAGTATTGTGTGGTTATTGATATTCAATTTTCCGGTAACAAGTGTTCCCGACTGAGGTCTCTGGAATTGTACAGCGGTAGGAAGGTCATTGATGAATAATAATAATATGAGAGGGCCGAGAACACTCCCCTGTGGAATACCCGAGTCAATTGAGAATTCATCAGAAGAAGAACGAATGAATCCAATGTGATATGTTTCCGCGAATCCCGAGTGCATTTATTTTTGTTATGATGAACTCAAAGTTTAGCGTGTCGAATGCACGTGACAAATGAAAGAAGAGTCCAATAATTGAATCTTTTTTCTCTAGTTTTTCATGTATTGTTTGAATAAAATCGGTTGTCGCCGTTTCAGTGGAATGCCTTTTTCTGAACCCATGTTGTTTTTTATTTATTATGTCGAACCTAGCTAGGAAGCTACTTATTCTTTTTGATATCCCTTTTTCCAGAACTTTGGATAAAATGCTCAAGAGCGCAATGGGTCTGTAATTTATGAGCGATAGTCTGTCTCCTTTTTTGTGGATTGGTGATCCTAGTGATATTTTTAGTCGACTTGGGAATTGCCCTAGTTCAACTGATTTATTCAAAATGAATGTTAAGTATGGTGCTATGTCTGAAGCACATTTTTTCAGGAGATGAACTTCGTTATTTCCGGTAGCTTTCTTGTTTTTCAATTCTAGTATTATTTTTTCTATCTCCGCAACGGTGAAAGGTTCGAAGAAGAATGAATTATTAAGTTCGGAACGGGACGTTGTTCAACTCATAGACAAATTTTTGTTCATCTATAATTGATACAAAAAAGTGTCCAAATACATTAGCTATATCTCTTTCATTAGACAATTTTTCCCCTTGGTGGTTAAGTTCAATATTTTTCGGTAATTTTTTTTTGTTTAGGCGTGAATTTACTATATCCCAAATAGCTTTAGTTTTATTGTTAGAGTTTTCTATAACATTTTTATAATAACCTTGTTTCGCCTCCTTTACGTGTTGATTGTATGATTTTTTGAAGTGTTTATATTCATTTTGTAGATCGATATTATTGGGATATTTTTTCCGTAAGATATTCAAATTTTGTAAATTATCTGATTCGGATTTGAGTTGGTAGGTATACCAAGGGGCAGGCGTTCGGGATGATTTCGACTTTATAAAGGTTTTTGGAAAAGAAGCTTCGAATGCAAATGAAAAATGTTCCCAAAATAGTTCGAAAGATTCGTTTATATTTGGGGTCTCCAAGCATCTTATTTCAAGTTTGGTTAGGTAATGTTTGAATTGACTGATATTCAGGTCAGTAAATTTTCTCCTATAAGTGACAACATTTTTTTTCGTATTTTCAATAACTGGATGGGCGAGTTTGATAATTTGGGCTGAATGATCTGAAATACATGGATCAACTATTTGAAATTTCATATCATTTTTTGAATTCGTAATTATATAATCGATACTTTCCTTCTTTAACTTCGTTTAAAATATTATTTCTTATATTGTCACCTATTAATTTAATGGTTTCGTTTTGAATTTTATCTCCAAGGTAAAGTGGAATATTTTTTTGAGATCTATTAATATGTGCAGACATGACTGGTTCAAATTTTGCTAGGATTTCTATACATTTGAAAACAATTCCATTATTTCTTTCAAATAATTTGTTACTAGGACCACGAAAACCCAAGTTTTGTTTAGCCAAAAATTGAATAGTATAAATTATTCTCTCAATGACACTGCGCCAATGTTTAGTTTCATTTTTTAATATTTATTTATTTAATTTCCGAATCAACGGTTCGATTATTTTTTAATCTTTCTAGTAAATCTGAACAGACACGCAAATTTCAAAAATGAGATTTACTTTTTTCGTGGATTTTTAAATGTTTGCTTGAATGATGCCAATCATTAAAACCGTCTTGGTTACTTAATTTAGTGTTTTTAAAAGTCAATGGATTGTTGGGGTCATTGATATTTTACATCAGAAGCAGAAAACTGCATTTTTTTCAATAGAATATAGCAACCAATGTCGCTGAACCTTTTCACCATTTAACAAAATTCGAGTAAAATATATATCGGAAAACTTACGTCCACTTTTGTCTTTAGGATACATAGTTTTATTTTGATAATGCATTGGACCTTTTTCGACAAGTTCTTGCACCTGGATTGGAGACAATACACTCGGCCAAAGACCTGGATCGTTAGAAAGGGGCGCCTTCTTCGGATAATTCGTCTTGCTTACTCGACCATGATATTACCGACACTGACTGAAACGTATCAGGATCTAATTATTTTGGATCTTCATCCTCATTATTGCTTTTCTAATTCTGATAGCAAGTTTGATTTGAATGAATGTAGAAAATCACTGTTATCAGAAGTAGTGTCTTGTGTGGTCTTTCGAAAAAAGTTACTAATTTTGAAATTGATTTTCTACTCAGATCTGAGGTTTTCTACAAGTGTTCCTCCCGTTTTCGCTTGTTAAGCAAGTTTTGGTAACCAGACAATTTCTTTTTTTTTCTCTGGTCATCTGAATAAAACAAATGAAAATTATTAAACACTAAAGTTATTAAGAAGAAAAACAATTATTTGCAATCCTGTTAATTAATTTAATCATTTACTTACCTTATTTGTAATTATTTTTCACAATTGCAGTAGATACGTAATAGCAAATAAGGCACTCTATACGTCTTATGCGCTTATCAAGAATGAAAAATTAACCTGCTACATCGAACACGCTAAATTTTGCAAGTTTAAACCAGCGCGCCGAACGCACGCGGATTTTCGCGCCCCCCACAGGAAAAGGAGTAGTAAAATTTCACCACTGGTATAATGGTCAACGACAGACGGTCGATATTGGTGGATAATGCATTTTCACCACCGGTATTCTTTTTTTTTGTTTTATGTTAATTTGCACGACCTTGCCCATATGGACCTGCATACCCTCGCACTTATGATATTACCCTCGATACATGATCGGTAGGATATCTATGCGAATACAAGTCGGATATTATCGTTGAGTGGTAATACTCGGAAGATATTTTGGTTTCTTTTATATTCCTTTATGACGTGTGTTTAGATTTAGAAATTGAGGAACATAATGTATGAATTCATCAACATATCTTTTGCTGAAGGAAATATCAAAACCTATAGGTGTGCCAAAAAAGTTTGATTTTGATATTTCCTTCATCAAAAGATATGTTGATGACCTCATTCTTTCTGTTCCTCAGCTTCGAATTGGAGAGGTTTTCGATAGATTCAATAATTATAACAATTGTTAATCTGCAATTCACAGTAGAAAAAGAGACTCCGTTCCATTTTTTATATGACAGAAAATAACAAAGTCATCACAAGGTGATACAGAAAACCTAAAATAGTAACAGACTAATCAATTTTTTTTCATATCATCCAACAGATATATTAAAAATAATATGATTTTCAATATGAAAACCAGAATTAAGAAGGTTATCTTTTGGAATGGACTGTTTGAATGAACTGAAAATTATACTTGTTGAGAATTCCTACGATACTCAATGATTAATAAAATTGTGTTCAGTATTCCCTCGACGACATACCTCGAATAACAAATTTAACTAATAATGACATAGAAAATAGAATGTACCATAAAAGTCTACTCATATTCGAAAATTAACCCCAAAATTAATTAACGTTCTTGAAAACGAAAATATTGGAATAACAAAAACAAACATAAAAACTATGTCACTCTGATCTTCTTTCCAAATTGAAAATACAACCTATTGAAATCAAATGTTATTAATGAAATTCCATATCATGACTGTGAAAAAGTTTAAATTGGTCAATATAATTATTGAAAGATCGAATCACAGGTCACAAAAGTAATTGTAGGAGAAATATAAGATCATGTACTTTAGCAGATCATGTAATAGATGAATTGACTATATATATTCAAAAGTATTGGATGTTGAAAGTAATTAAACAAAAAGACTTTACTTGGAAATGGTTCACATGAATGAAACAAAAACAAATGTTATCAATAAAAGAACATATATTAGTGATTTGAGTTCTATATACACTTATATTCTCCACAAATCGAAATCAAATAACCACCCTCCAAAAAAATACATATAATTTAGAATAAGCCAGCCAAATGTCATTTTGATATTTTTTTCGTCAAAAGACTCACTTTATGTTCTTCTTGATTTTAATTTCATTTTGAGCTAATGTTTAGTAAGTATTTTGGAAATTAATATAATTTATATTTTCCAGAACTAATTTTGTAGATCGCCTTGAGAAGGAAAATTAACATTTTGGAATTGGTCATTCCTGACTGAAACCCAAATAATTTCTACTCTATAGATATTTACAGTCAAGAATATATACAGTACGGTGCAAATGGAAAGAATAAATTCATTATTTCGTAATTGGGTGACCCTAGAGGAAAATCCTGAAACCCGTCGATTTTTATTGTCGACCGGGCATACTGTCAAGAAAGGTCTTTCAATCAGCTACCCAACCATATCGAAAAATATATGTAATTGTTTTTGTACAAGGAAATTAAATTTGAAAAGGGAAACATTCTCAATTGAATATTGACTAGAAAGATTTTTGTGTTAATTGAAAAATCCACGATAAAAATCAAGTTATTTTTTGTGAATGTCTAACAGAAAACAACTACTTCCCAGGCTGAAGCCACGCTGGACATTTAATTACATCTGATAGAGGTTATCTTGAACGATGGAAGATAGTGACTAAAGTTTATATATATATATATATATATATATATATATATATATATATATATTGTTATGTTGTGATAGGTGAGAATTTATTATTATTATTAATATTTATTATTATTAATGCTTATAAATATTTTCGCACCTCGTTGAGAGACAAATTGTTATGAAATAATAATAGCTTTTAAATAATAATTGTTGTTAATTTTTCCCCACGTTATTGTTATTTCCCCACAAATATTTTCTCCCTGTATAAATATTTTGATTTCGATTTTGGTATACCTCTAATACTTATGTAGGCAATTCAGCTCCGCGATGGGAAGCCAATCGTTGTACTGTGATATGATAATAGCTAATTGTTATGAAATAATAATTGCCAGCTAACGTTACTGTTTTCTCGCCACGTTATTGCCAATTATTATTACTTTTCTTACCACGACTAATCTCAGTTGGTACGCCTTCGCCTCAGGAGTCGGTACTGGCAATAGAGCCACTGCCTGTCTTGATGTCACTTGAACTATTTCAGTTCAGTGTTTATAAGTAAGATATTGCATATCATTGTGGAAAATGAACCAGAAATTATCAAAAACAATTATTTCCTTCATTCAGGAAAACTTATATTAACCTGGCCTGCGATAGATAACTTATAACTATGAGCAATTGACAAATTTTCATAAAATAATGAAAACAGTGATGAATATGTAAATATAGCCTCACTTTTTTCTTTTGAGTTGGAAGAATTCTTTTATAGTTCAATACCAAATCATAGAGTTCTTCAGATATACGAGTTATTTTGTGAAGTGATTCAGTTTGTGCACTAAAAGAGTTTATACCTGGAACTGGAATGTCGCTGATGCAATACCTGGCATAATCTGAATTCCTGTTTCATCCACTCCTCTCAGGAAATCAAAAGGAACCATCTAAAATCCACGAAATCAGCTTGGACAAGTTTTCATGTGGAGAACCAACAAGGTAATCTTCTTTTATCCTTGTTTATTCTGTGTCGAGATTATTCAGAGGTTGTATTGGTTTTTTATTGTTGAAAAACTACCTTCTCATTAATAAAAACCTAAATTTCTTTCTTTCCAATTTTTGTACCTGGCTTCTCTTCAATTTTTTTTTTCAATCCCCCCTCGCTTTGTTTTTTATTCACCTGGATACCTGTTTTGTCATTTTATTTGAATTTTCAAACTCGCGCACTTCCTTGTCGCACTTTCATTAATTTGGTGTTATTTGAGAAAACTTATCAACTAACATATTTTACATTTCTTATAAACTAAATACAATATTTGATCATAATTATCTTTGACGTTTCTCAGTTCTTACTTTTCCACAATTTCAAATCTTTTATCTCACCATCTCTGTTCCTTGATTGGCTATTGTCATCAAGAAGTTTCTTGTTCTCCCATTGGCTGGATACAATTTCATATACTGTATGTTTCAACCTTATAATTTTGTTGATCACATTTAATCCAGAATAATTTTGTAAATCTAGACTTTTTGTTATATTTTAAACAATTATAGGTTGTAATCATTTTTGAAAATGCAAAAAATGATTGCATTATGGTATTTGCATATATTTACCTATCAATACAGAGGCTTCATAAAGGAAGTTTTTTTTAAGAAATTATTTCTTTTTCATCTTTTAAATATATTACTGGTCCTTCCTAACATAACAATATATATATATATTTATATATATATATATATATATATATATATATATATATATATATATATATATATATATATATATATTATATATATATATAATATTTTTTATTAATTATTATTATTAATTTATCAATGGCACCATTAAAATGTAATAAAATATCTCATGATAGAAATTTACCACATTCTACCGAGAGATTTACTCAACTGCATTTTTGTATCTTTTCAAATTATCCAGCATATTGTTACGAATCACCAAACTCATCTAAATGACAATGTCTGTATAAATAACCCATTCAAAACCTTTTCCTTAGACAGGACACACATTTCATCCCTCATTGACCTAGCACTTCACGAAACATTTATTCTCGACTCCGAACAATAAGAGCACATTTCATATTCAGTGAGGAGATATTATTCTTGTAAGTATGAAGTGAATCGTGCGGAAACAATGCCATCCCCACGGTTGAGATTTTGTGATTAATTTCCAAAGGGACATTCCATAGGCATGTTTTGCTTTATTCTCTTCATTACTCTCAACCATAAAAACTGAGCATTTATGTGATATGAATGATAAAATGAAGAATAAGCCTTTTTAGGTAAATTTCAATAGAAATTACAAAAAGAAAGAAGTTTTTCATTGAAAATTTTATACCAGTCATTTTCAACCAATCAGATGCTTTATTTCGACATTGTTACTGTGGTAACCAGCAAATTTTCTGAAAATTTTTCATCCACATTAGCATGTAGACGTAAAATTAATAAGTGGAAATTTCCCGGCACATGACAGCTATCATATAATTAAATAAAAATAATATTGAAATAATATTGACAATATTTTTTATTTACTTACTTTATAAGTTGGAAATATTACAACAATTTATTAAGGTGTACATTCTATAATATCATTAATTAATTTTAAATTCTTCAAAAATTCCACTTCTACCTCCTCTTTCCTAAGGGGTGAATAAAACACAGAACCGGTGTTTTTTTAACAATATGTTTGTGTTTCATAAAATAAAAATAATATTGAGAGACCAGTTTATTTCTTTGAGTATTAGATTTGTGTCCAAAAGAAGATACAATATCACGCAGAATGTTGACAATCTCTTTAAATAAGTTTTCTTGCTCAGGATTTAATTCAGATTCTTCCACTAGGTATGTTAGATATTTTACATTTTTATGGTACATTTTAATGTGCTGTGATTCTTTGCAAGAGGAACACAATTCATACGATTGAAAGTTCATTTTATTATCACTTTTTTACTAACTTATGATTGTATACAATGTTATGAGGAACTTATAATGCCACAAATAAAATATTGATTAACAGGAGTAGTGAATGTCAAATCCATGGCTAACTTTACAAAATATTTTTTTAACCGGCAACATACGCCAACAACATTCTATTTAGAATAAAGAATAAGATATCCCGATTTCCTAAATTCTTTGAAAAACAAATTATTACCGCTACTATTAATTTTTCTCAGAATCAAACCTAAAAGAATATGAAAAATATTTAAGTATATATGTATAGGTATAGTTATATATATTTTTGCTGTATATCACCTTTGTTTTAGTCAATATTGACATTTCCCTGAAATCTAGTAAGAAAATTATATGAAATCAATTATTTTTATATAATAATGTATCTGATATTATAAATTTTATTTTACAAGGGCACGGGGAAAATAAAAAATATCTCCCGCAATACAAACGTATCCACTTTCATTTTCAGTTAATATTAACATTTCCCTGAAACCTAGTAAGAAAATTGTATGAAATCAATTAATTTTACATAATAGTTTATCTGATATTATATATTTTATTTTACTAGGAAACGGGGAAAATCAGAAAAAAATCTCCCAAAACTCCCATTACACACAGCCTTCTATTTATTTGTGAATAACGTCAAAATAAATATTTACTTAATGTTTTCTATTTAAATATAATTCCGGTATAAAATTTTCTTACCGAATCCCCCACGTGCTTGAATTAATTGCGGGAAATTTGTCTCGTACATGAATTTTTAAAGAAAATTTTCAAAAAATTCATGTACTCAAAAAATTTCCGGCAATAATTCATGAGCTAGGGAGATTATGAGTAATAACTTTTCAAGTGAATATTGAAATTCAACCAAATTTTGGTTACTCTTAGGGGTAACGCTGTCGATGCGTGAGAATCTTTAGACTTCAGAATAATATCGAACGCAAACTATAGAGACAGTTGTCGTTCTATATTTGAAAACCTTTAAAATACTCACTTTTCCACATATTTACATTCTCCATTGTTTGCTAGACATTCTCAAGAATAAAGAAAAACTTCAAAGAAAATTATACATTTCATAATTATACAACAAGAAACCGTAACCTGGTACGACTAACTAGACAACGCCTAATGACCTCTGAACGCAATTCTATATCATCCCCAAATTTTCAAGTGTCATGAATGAGTTAAAACCAAGTTACCAGGGAAAAATAGTTTCGATCGAATTTTAATATTATTTTTTTTTACTGGTTCATTTGAAGTTTACAAAATCGTAATTATGATGTTTACCCAATTTTTTCAAATAGAACAAAGGCCGCTCATTACCATATCTAAAATGAGCATCTTATTAGGAACAATTTGATACCACACAATCGATATTTTGAAAAAATATCCAGTATCATAATCTGTCTAAACGCTGGAATAGTTTATTGTCTCGGCCATCAACAGGCATCGTTGATAGTAAAAAATAATTAGGAGGCTTTGGAAAGTAATAAAAAACAATTGTTGACATTCAATTAAATTTGTCAGTTTTGGCAGAAATTCATAAGAAACAATAACAATTTTTTTATTATCAGTTCGTGATTACAAATTAGGAAATGGAAAATTACAGTTGAAATGATAAAATTGACATGCTATTTATTTACGGTGAAGCTAGAAAAAATTACGTTGTTGCAGCGCGGCTTTATGCGGAAAGATATTCCAACAGGCGACATCCTACTCGTCATTATTTTCCAAAAATGGAACAAAAATTCCGAAATGAGGCCGAAGATGGTAACCGAAACCGATTCATTGTGAGGATAAAGAAATTGACGTATTGTTATTAGTTCAAGTAGAGGATACCACATCCGTGAAAGAAATTACTCTGCGATGTGAAATCAGTGTTTCATCCGGTATGGAGAATCCAAAGAAAATACAAGTACCGTTCATTTGAATATCAATTACACCAATACCTCTACCCAAATGACCAAGATAGGAATATTGCAATTGGATTTTAGAACAGTACGAAAACGATTTTTCCTTTCAAAATCTTTTATTCAGATGAAACCCGATTTACAAATTTGGGCATGTTTAACAGAAACAACGAAAGATATTGGGCTCAAGAAAATAGACATTTTCAAGAGAGATTTGGTTTTAACTGTTGGATGGAATAATGGGAGAAAGAATGTTGGGACCAATATTCTTCAATGGGCATCTAATGGTGAAAGATACTTAAACTTTTTACGAAATGAATTGAAAATTGAAGGATAATGTACCCTTAGCAAACGCTGTTGGTGTTTTCTTCCAGCAAGATGGGCTCCTCCCCATAATTCAAGATTGGGTAGGGAATATTTGGATGGCAGGTTTCAAGAAAATTGGATTGGTACTAATGGACCGATTAGATGGCCTCCAAGGTAAAATTTAGTTTATGTAATTTTAAGCGTTTTAATGTGATTTTGTTTTTTGAGTAGATCGCCGGACCTAACGCCCTTAGATTTTTCCTATGAGGTACGATAAAAATGAGGTGTATAATAACCCATCAGCTACCCGAGTGGAATTAGAAATTAAAGTACGGGCAGCTATTAATAGAACTACAGCAGAGCAACTACAAAACGTAGTGAGGGCAGCAATAGAAAAAGTACAACTTTGCCAAGATCAGCATGGTGGTCATTTCGAACATTTAGAACAATAAGTTTATTAGATTTTGAAGTCACGTTTTAGCAAGTTTTCAAAATACCGAGGTAATTAGGTATTGACTGTCACATTCTCAATGATAATTACATAAGGTATCTTATGATTTATTATGTCACATTGTCCAAACAATCTGACATCATTATGCATTGTCACTATGGTTGTTATTGGTTAATTCAATTTCGTTATTAGGAGTTATGTTATTAAACGTTTATTCAAGATATCGATTGTGTGGTATCAAATTGTTCGTAACAAGATGCCATTTTAGATATGGCAATGAGCCACCTTTGTTCTATTTGGAAAAATTGAGTAAACATCATAATTATGATTTTGTAAACTTTAAATGAACCAGTAAAACAAACAAAAAGTAAAACTTGATCGAAACTATTTTTCCCTGGCAACTTGACCCAAAATTAACCGTTTTAACTCATTCATGACACCCTAGATTGGAAATTAAAAATTTAAAATTTAAGCATGATAAATGCCAAAAAGTGACATATGGGTCATTGTACATTGTACATATGGGTCATTGTCATGTGATTTTCTATTGAAATAAGTAAACATATATTGGGTTTCCCATTCAGAATAAGAAAGTAAGGGTCATTTCCGGTCAAATCTGGAGTGATAGAAAACAATTGAATACGTCAAAAATGCATATTTATGTATTATACCTACAAACCGAATTTTACTTGTTTATCTGTAGGACAACTAGAAGTGTGTCAAAATTCACTTGCAAGATTTGAACTGAACAGACATACATATGTGAAATTAAATGAAAGCTTGTAAAAACATTTCATTATATTACACGATCGGCCAGGTTTTCTGAAGCCAGCCCTTAGACGTGAGAAATGATTTGTTTTGGGGCGAATATTTGCCACAAACAAATTATTTTTCAATCTCGAAAAAAAAAAATATTAATTTTTTTTTGCCAGAGGTGGGGTTTGAACCCACGCTCCCTTTCGTGAACTAGTTTGAATCTCGCGCATATTGATGTTGAAAGTATTACCAATCTGTTGCTACATTGGTATGGTTGTTTTTTCCGAAAAAAGGCCATACAAAACTTATGCACAACTTTGGCCCAGGCAGTCAATGATTTTTCTTATGTTTGCTGTGAGTACTAACATTTTAAAAACATTTCATTCTGTTACTCGATTGGCCAGGTTTTCTGCAGCCCGCTCTTAGACCTATGTTCAAGAAACAAATACGAAAATGTTTGCAATCGCACTGCTTCTACCCGGGAAATTACATCTTAATATCAATAAAATTTATCCCTCTCCAATATGTCAGCGAGGAAAAGTCTTCACCCAATCAAATTTTAAAGTATAATTGGTATTGTATTTTACCATTTAATTGTTTGTAATTGTAAATTTTACCATTTGTTTTTTTCTGACTTAACACAAATGGAATTTCTGTAAAGTGGCTTAAATAAATAAATAGACATCTGAACAAATGAATTCTTTCGATGACGTTTCATGCCCGAGTCAGTTGGTTTGCTACAATGTCAGGAACGGACTGCCCCCGATTGTCCACACCCCAAAACTTGAAATGACTGAGATTTTTCAATATTTTTCAACAAAACAAAGTTTCCTGGAAAATTTTCTGGATAAAGGTACTCCTGTTGGAAGTCAATTTTTGATAAAAGCAACGATTTTTGATAAAAATGCTTTAATTCGACGACATCCAACCCGAGCGTCTACCATTATTTGAAATGAACAATTTTCAAAGCAGGGATTGTATAGATGTAGTCGAATTATCATCAGTACTTCATATAACTTTTTTCCTAAAATCCTTCTTTACTGTGTTACGGGCCCTCGAATTAACAGAATGAAAAATATTTTGCTTTGATACATTTTCACGTGAATATTGAAAATCAACCAAATTTTGGTGATTGACGAAACAAATGCAATCTTTTGATGAGGTTTCATGCATGAGTCAGTTGGTTTGCAACAAAGTCAGGAACGGCCCACACGCCAAAACTTTGAAATGACTGAGATTTTTCAATATTTTTCAACAAAACAAGGTTTCCTGGGCAATTTTCTGAATAAAAGTACTCGTGTGTAAAGTCGATCGGAGCAACGATTTTTGATAAAAAAATCACTTTTATTCGACGGCATCCAGCCCGAGCGTCCACCATTCTTCAATTATGCTCCTTGATGGGAAGCAGATTGAGGTCTTCGAGTATCCGAATGTTCCGAACGTACCACGGAGCGTTCGTTATCATACGAAGAACTTTCATTTGACCCCGTTCCAGGATGCGAATGTTAGTTCTGCATGATTGGCCCCAAGCTGCTGAGGCATACAAAATAGTATGTTTCAACACTATTTTGTAAATGATAACTTTGGTTTCGAGCGAAAGCTTCTATTGATTGAAGGATACAATGGGGTAATTTTCTTCTTGACTTTGGAATTGATCATTCCAATGTGTGGTCTCCAGGTGAGCCGACGATCTAAAGTTACATCAAGATACCTGACTTTCATCGACCATTGTATCTTCCTTCCTGAGACAATCACAGTACCCTCCGGGTCACGCTTCTTACGTCCCAAAGAAATCGCCTGCGTTTTGTCAGGATTTACCTTTACTTTCCACCTCAAGTACCACTCCTGAAGGTCATTCATTGCATTCTGCAAATAAACAACCCGCATTTGGTGGTCCATTGATGTGGCCAGTAAAGCTGTATCATCAGAATACAAGGAGACCTTTACATTTTCGCTCCTTGGTATGCCACAGAGGTGAAAAGGCTGTATAGCATAGGTGACAGTATAGCCCCCTGAGGGACACCGGCTTCAATCTCCCTCGTTTCCGAAATAAGTAGATTGTTCCACCTTTATTTGAAATGTGCTGCCAAAGAGAAAATACTTTATCCACTTTATTAGGCCCAGAGGTAGTTGAAAATTGATCAGTTTTTGTATTAAGTCTTCGTGCCAGACTCTATCAAAAGCCTTGCCTATGTCTAATACAAGGAGGAGAGCACATTCACCATTATTCAATGCGGAAAAAGAATTTTCGACTGGTCTCAGGACCTGAAGTTCCGTAGAATGCTGCTTCCGGAATCCAAACTGCTCATCTGGTAGGACATTTCTGTCCTCAACTTCTTCCTCAAGCCTCTGGAGTACGACTTTTTCAGCCAGTTTGGCTGAACTACATAGCAGACTAATCGCCGATGATTTTGCGGGAAAGTCGGATTCTGTCCTTCTTTCGGAATCATCATCACAATGGCATGCCTCCACCTTTGAGGGAATCTCCTAAGGCGAATTGAATTAATCATTATATTCAAAAGTAATTTCACCTGGTTGTCCGGAAATTTTCTCAAGGTAAAATTAGAAATTCCATCACAATCAGGCGCTTTTTTGGATTCATTCCTTTATATACGCCTTAAGTTCTTCCAAAGAAGCTGGATGAATGACATCGCGGTCAGGTTCTCTTAAAGTTCGACGAACTCGACTTTCCAACAAAATATCATGATCCAGATCATCGTGTGGACCTTCATCCAGACGTAATTGTCGTTGCTTGAGCTCTGGACTCAGAGTCAGAGCACATTCCACGCTCACTATGGATCGATGGGCAACATAAAATTCCAATCGGACGATGAACGCTTATACCCAATAACCTCAAGAAGTAACTGTACGGACAGGGATTCTGAATATATTTGTAGAACCATATTTTTTTACGGTACTGTGACAAATGAAAAAAATTTATAAATGTTGCAAACTCATGTAGTTCCATATTTAACTGCAACATTTCCAGACATTGATAATTCTTGTCAAATATATTCTACTATTTGCTTCCATCAGGATAGAGCAGGTCCACATTATGCTCTAGTGGTGAGATATTTCATCAATGAAACCTTTCCCAATCGCTGGATTGGACTACGCGGTGACAAAGGATGGCCTGGTAGGTCCCCAGATTTAACTGTCATGGACTTTTTTTGGGGTTACTTTAGAAGTGAAGTAGGTATACATAAACCGACCTACCAATTTGGAAGTCCTTAAAGAGAGAATTCGAACTGAAATTCAAAGAATTAACAGATATGTTGTCAAACGTAACCCAAGAATTCATCAGACGTCTTGGATATTGTCAACTAACCCAATGAGCTTAATTCGAGCATTCGTTGTGGATATCTTATTTGTTTATTTTTACTAATAGTCTAAGAGCCGGTGGGAGGTCGACCTTCACCGATCTGATAACTCGATGAGACATATTTTTTATCAAATATAATTTATAAACAAATATGCCTATGATAACTTGCCTATCGAAAAGTGTTCATAGCTATTTTCAATTGAATTAATTTCAATCAATTTTCTTTCATCACCTTCACTCTTTTGATAACCGTATGAGTTTCATCTCAACTGATAGTTTTTAACACTCAGAATATGCCTAGGTAGGCTTGCCTACTTATTTCTGTGCCTGGCTACCTGGCAAGCAGATGTGAACAGGTAAGTCAAGATAGGTAACTACACCGATCTGTTAACCAATCGAAATTGATATCATAGGTAAGATAATTTAATTACAAAACCAATCGTATAGGCTTGCCTGCAAAAAATTGTACATAATATTGCCAAGCTATAAAGTCTTAGAATTTTAGCTATTTGATAGGTGCGAGAGAGAAAGTAGAGCGGCAGAGGTCCGTGTGATAGAACAGGACAAAACATAGCAGCTGCACGCTACCTGACAGTTGAATGTATCCGAGTGCGCATGCTCGTGTACATGTGAGTGACAGTGACAGCATTTATTTACACTCGACAGTAATTTTGAACTCTAATTTATTATAACTCTAATTTCGATCACAATTTTTGTATTACTTCACACTATATATACTTACAGCTATGAAATAAACAAAAATAAATAATTTAATATATTAATAGAAAATAATAATTCAACAATTTTTTTTTCGTTTTAAAGCTTAATTATAAAATTTAAAAATGATAAAAAAATCTATATTTTCTATTTAAAATTAAATAAAGAATAATTTATTTATTATTTAAAATCAAATAAATGCCGTAAAGCGGGAAAAAATAAGTGTTACTTCTAAAATTTTAGTATAATAAATAGAAAAAATCATCAATATTGAAAAATAAAATTGAATACATTTATGTTGTTAAAAGCGTTTATTACAAAGCATATAAGAGAGTTCAAAATTACTGTCGAGTGTAAATAAATGCTGTCACTGTCACTCACATGTACACGAGCATGCGCACTCGGATACATTCAACGGTCAGGTAGCGTGCAGCTGCTATGTTGTGTCCTGTTCTATCACACGGACCTCGGACGCTCTACTTTCTCTCTCGAACCTATTAAATAGCTAAAATTCTAAAACTTCATAGCTTGGCAATAATATTTTATGTACGATTTTTTGCAGGCAAGCCTATACGATTGGTTTTGTAATTAAATTATCTTACCTATGATATCAATTTCGATTAATTAACAGATCGGTGTAGTTACCTATATTGACTTACCTGTTCACATCTGCTTGCCAGGTAGCCATGCGCAGAAATAAGTAGGCAAGCTTACCTAGGCATATTCTGTGTGTTAAAAACTATCAGTTGAGGTGAAGGAAAAAAATTGATTGAAATTAATTCAATTAAAAATAGCTATGAACACTTTTCGATAGGCAAGTTATCATGGGCATATTTGTTTATAAATTATATTTGATAAAAAATATGTCTCATCGAGTTATCAGATCGGTGAAGGTCGACCTCCCACGGTCTCCTCTACTATAAGTACTGACTAATATTTTTATTGCATTGAGAAATATGAGCACCTGTTTCTTTCTATACTCATTATACTGTTTCTTGAAGTGTTACATATGACGTATGTGGAAAAAGGTTTAAACCAGAAAAATATGGGCTTTTAATTTTAGATATAAAAATATATCCTTTAAAAAATATCGATGTCGTCATATCTTGTAAGGTAGTGTGCGTAAAAAGATATTTTTTGAAAAAAAAGTGAAATAAAAAATCAACTCGTCCGAGCTTTACCTCCGAAAATGATTAACTCGTACGATAAAGGAGCATTTCCACATTTTATGAACGCACTGTATATATACACTTGCTATACTAGGGAAAATATTGCAATTTAATTAGTCAGGGGAACAATATTCACTACGTGGAAAATGAACATCAGATAGGTAAAACATAAAAATACTGTTACAAAGTACGAATGAAATAAAAAGTTGGTAACTTAACTTGTTAATTAAGTACTAAAAATGAAGTGTTGGAGAGTTCCTTGAAAACAAAGAAATCAATCATTTCTAGAACAAATAAGAGTTGTAATTATAATGGGACTTCTTATTGGTATTTCGTATGTTTCAACGACTTATTAGCTTCTATATCAAATTATAAGTAAAAAATCAATTGAGTTATTTTCTAAACATACGAGTGTGGAAGGTGATCTAGCAGCTCAGGTTTCCTTCAGCGTGGGATTTTTGCAAGAAAGTTCTATAACCTGTATGGTCCGCTGAGGGTATCGCCATACCAACTCAGGCAATCAAATTCGACATACTCATATCATCCTCAAGATATGCTAATTAAATCTTTAAATGACCCCAAGGATACGCCGCATTGAAAGTTAGTTCTTTTAGAGAGTTTATTTATCTAAAAGTTATACAGGGTTGATTTTGCATAATTTTGGAGCGGAATTAGTTCAGCGGTTACACTGTCGCCTACCAAGCAGAATCTCGATCAGGGTAACATTTTTTTATTTTATAAAAACAAGGCTGGACCGATTTGGCTAATTGTTTTTTTAATGTTCGTATTACTCCGAATAAGATTTTTAGAAGAAGGATTTTTAGAAAAGTTATTGGAAATTTCTTTCTCCTGGAAAAGTTTTCAGTAATATATAATAAAAATTAATATCTGTGTTGAAAAGCTCATAACTTGAGAACGGCTGGACCGACTTGCAATTTGTTTTCGGGAAAACGAAATAACCAACGGAAAAACTGGATAACGGAAAAACGGGATAACGAAAAAACGGGATAACGAAAAAAACGGGATAACGGGATAACGGGATAACGGAATAACGGAATAACGGAATAACGGAAATCGGAATAACAGGAAAACGGTAAAACGAAAAAATGGGATAACAAGAAAACGGGATAAGGGGATAACGGGAAAACGGGATAATCGGATAACGGGATAATGGGAGAAAGCGATGACGGGAAAATGAGAAAATGGGATAACTCGGTAACGGGATAAAGGAAAACCGGGATAATGGGAAGCGGGCAGAGTCAAAGGCATAACCTAGATGAAACAATACAAAAAACACAAAAAAAATAATTCTAGGCGGATGAAAGGAAAAAAGCCATTTTGGTCTTTGCACAAAAAATGCAAAAAACCTTATTTTGAAAGAAGTTCTGACAAAATATGAGTGGATATGCTGCAGGGGTTCTAATTCACCCTCGAGTGAATTAGAACCCCTGCAGGGTTTCGGGGACTTACGTCTTACGGTTTTTGGGGACCTATGTCTGCAGACCGCTGCCAGACTGCTGTCACTGAGGTCTGAGACAGCTGGGAACATTATGGGGGCCGTTTTGGGACATAACCATACATAGAAAAAAATTGCGGTTGTAGGTTAGGTTAGGTTAGGTTGAAATCAAGATGTCCGTTATGGGGGCGGTCCGTCTGGGGTGTTTATCGGTCTCTGAATGTTGTTACTGAGGTTGGAGATAGCTGGAGGCATTATGGGGGCGTCAAACCACATATGGTAAAAATTATGGAGGCTGTAGGTTAGGAATTTCCTGCTGTTTCAGACCTCCATAGTAGCCTAGCGAGACCGATAATCACCCCAGGTGGAGCCCCCATAACGACATCTTGAAATTCCTAACGTACAGCCTCCATTTTTTTTCCTATATATGGTTTTAGGCCCCCATAATGCCTCCAGCTATCTGTAACCTTAGTAACAACACTCAGAGACTGATAAAACACCCCAGACGGGCCAGCTCCCATAACGGACATCTTGAAATTCCTAACCTACAACCGCCTTATTTTTTTCTATAAATGGTTAGGCCCCAAAACGTTCCCAGCTGTCTCAGACTTCAGTGACATCAGTCTGGCAGATCTAGGTCCCCGAAAACCGTATGACGTAAGTCCCCAGAACCCTGCAGGGGTTCTAATTCACCCTCGAGAATTCACCTGCAGCATATCTACTAATATGAAAGTTTCATAGGCTAGATCTTTTGAGGAACACTTTGGTCGGGCAAGCTGATATATAAGTATGATATCTCAAGGCTTACTTAGTAGGTTTCGCTTGGTTTTATACCCGCCTCGACCCGCCCCTGGCAACGACAGTGGTATCAATAATTGATGTTTTTCTCACTGAATTCAATGAAAATTAAGTAATAATTCTGAAAATTATACTGTAACACTGTGAGAAAACTTCTTATGTACAGTATTTATAATAACAATCGAAGTCCTTTGACGTATCAATTGTCAAAATCGGTTGAGAAACAAAGAAATTACAATATTTTTTTTAAATAAAAAAATTATATATGTTTATATATTTTTACTTGAATTCGTGTTGTTTTAAAAATTCATTTTTCCCTTTACTACGATTTCTTGCATTTATATATAGCAATAATATAAAAATTAAAAAAATGTCGGAAATGTATATTTCAGAGTGTATATATTGATTCTGAAATTGCCATCAATCAAGCTAACGAATATAACTATTGTATTCATATAGTTTAACTTTGAAATCGAGAAATGTTGAAATTCAATGATGTTCTGTTTGTCGGTGGAAGGAAATCTCATATAGTATCTGATTGACACTAGCGAATGAACCTTAAATGAAAGGAGCATACAGGGTGAACAAAAATTATTAATTCTTATGAATTGAAATTTACGCCGATTTTTTTTTGTATACATCTTAGAGAAAACTTTTTGAATAAAGCTCTTTTCAAAAGACACATAGTTTGCCGATATTGGTATGAAAATGAGAGATTGTTTTTTTCAAAATCTCTCAACAGCCGCCATTTTTAAACTATTGGATTGATTTGGCCCATCTTCGAACTTATTCGAGGCATTGATGGAAAAATGATTATATGTTGAAAGTTAGGCTAAGGTGATACCTATCGAAATCAAAAAATAGTTTCTTTCAAAATTTCTATATTAACGAAAATACGACTGGCCATTTTTCGCCAAGGCAGATCAATGTGCGTCGGTAGCTTTGAAGTAATGTTATGTTTGAAATTGGTTATAAATCTCTTAATTCTGAAACGTGATCAGTAAATATATACAAGCATTTTCGCGAGTATTCACACGCCCGCAAATTAGTACATAAAAGTGCACTCGGAACATGCAGCAATAAAATGACACTTACCTTAGTTTCTTCGCATCCCGTCGTTTCCTTTTTTTAGCAGCATCTGTACCAAAGTATCTGTGGAACAAATGGAAGTGGATAGAAAAAAATAATATTCGAAAGTGCAATGGCGTGATTCAGTTGTTAGTATAAATCTAAATAATTGGTGTTTTAGCATATCGTTTCATGAGAAACAAGATGAAACTCACCTCTAAAATAGGCTTCAAATATATTGAAAAGTAATGAAACAGAACATTTCATTACATGTATTGATTGAAATACCTAAAACACAGTATCATTGATCCAGTGTATCATTAAAATATTCCTTCAAGCAATGTCTATGATCTATCAATAAATGTTGGACAGCTTTCCTGAATCCATTGTACCTAAATTAATCATTCTAAGAAACAAAAATAACATCATTCACCTCGTCATTCGCTGAAAATCGATAGTTTACATAGTGATAGATTATTTGATTTGTTGAAAATATAAACAGGATGTTCATAAAATCTGAATAAAAATGCAAATTTTCAATTTCAGATTTTCAGACTTAAAATACTAGAGAAGTCCGGACTTTTTTCACGGGCGGTTTTTTTCAACTCTCACACTCGTAGCCACTGAAATATTGTAATAAGTTTCCCTACCAATGAAAATATTCCATGACATGGAATAACAGTTGTTAGAAATCATCAAAGTTTTGAAGAATGCTTGATCACTTGTTTTTTTGAGAAGGCAGTTCTGTCTAGCATATCCAGAAAGGTATTGTTTTGTAGGCTTAGCCAACCAGAATTATTATACTTTATCTTATCGTTGGAGATTCAATTGAGTCATATTACAATTCAAGATCACTATTTGATTGGTTTGATTATAATTTAAGGGCTAAAAATACCATATGATTTTCTACCTTCTTATCGCCTAGTTTTAGCTAAGTTAAGAACTTGTGTCACTAAATCTCCTTACTATTCAAAATTAGAGCTTGATAATGAGTTCACTTTTTTCGGTAAGATCAAACTTTTGTTTTATTTTACTTGGCCGGCCCCCTCAAGTGGCCAAGTAATGTAATCGTGCGGAAAAAAAATCGAGTTATTGATGGAAATATCCGTTTTGAGATCCGAGACGATTAAGACCTTTTCCAGAGTGAAGTCTGTTTGTATGTGTGAGTGTCTGTAATCTTCCACGATAAGTGCCGAACCGTTTGACCAATCGAGCTGAAATTTGGTATGAAGATACAGTTCCTGCCCCGAATGTGAGCATTCTTGTCAAAGTTCAAAACTTTGCCATTCAATTATTCAAAATCCATTCGATGGATTAGAACAGGGAGCAACACAACAAAAGAATCAAATCGAGTATGCCGTTAAAGCTCCCCACCGTTTCCCAGTCTGGTGCTACAAATGTTTAATTTTTCTCCTGGGCGTTAAAATTCGAGACGGCTGCTCACCCGGGCTTTGACTAGGACGACCCCCGTTTGGTACAGGACTCCTCAATTGATTTCTATCTTCAAAGTTAGGGAAATCTGGTCAGTGGGTGTTCGAAGAGTTCAGTATCGGGATGTCGCTTTTTCCGAGATCTACAGAAATAGATTACTCCGGTAAGTAGTAGTAGTTTTGGAATTCTCCGGCAAAACCTTCTATTGGCATTCTAAAATTCATGATTTAGTAGGGTTTACTAAATCATGCATTTTAGAGTGGAATTTAATTTGATATCTCTATTTCGTCGGGCATTGGGGGGTAATGAATGAGAGCTTGATTCATTTTAGCTCTACACATGCATCATTGAATTGAGCGCGAGAGTGCTCTGGCCTCTGGCCTCTGGCAAACAAAGAAATCGAAATAACATCAGTCAGCCCGGCAGACCTGAGCTTCAACAGGATAGACGAACCTTGAACTGTCTTGGAAAAACCAACACAGTTTCAGGAAACAGCGGGCACTGATTTCATCGAAACCAGTTTTCGGCATCGGGAAACATATTGCCAAGGCAGTAATCTTCAAACGGGCAGAGGATAGTCCTCACGTACTGAAGGAATATTGCATATCTATCCCTTTCGAAGGCGAACAGTTCACCGTCACAAGAAACTACATTGAAGAATAGGACAAGAACAATTATCAGACTGCCCATTGCGCAGACAAATCAGCAGAGTACATATTATGTACCTAAATACCTAGAACCTTGAACTTTATCAAGAGGATTGTAAGTTGAACTATAACCACAGGTATCAGTCATAATAAACCTGCGATGCGATTTCACTGGAGGGTCCTAACCTGGAACCTAACATAACCTAACATATATTTTCCTAAAATGGAATACCATACGACAATGGGAAATAGGGAATCTAGTTTCTGTAGAATTAGTTTTGAATCGCAACACCCAGAAGACAATTTTTTTCTCAATGCCATATGTTCAAATTTTTGTTTGACATCAATGTATACACCCAAGCATTTTATTTAATTTTACCCGTATTGAGTCTCACAATCAAATGGAATGTTATCATGTGTTTTATTGATATTGGAAGATGAAAAAAGTAGTGGACCAAGAACGGAGCTCTGGAAAACCCCACAATCAATTTATGTTACCGAAGAATACCCAATGGTCTCTATAATACGAATTGTTGAATCCATTGATAAGACAATCCTCCGAAGATATAGTAATGCAGCTTCTGAAGAAGTATTCCGTGATCAACACAGTCAGTATACCTACACAGTATATACTTTATTCAGTACATTAGAAATGGCATCAGCTGTATTTTGGTTTGGTATCAAAATTTATTATTACTAATAATATTGGGTTTGGAAAGACAACGTATTCTAAATTTTTCAAATTTTTCAATTGTTTTAGCATCTGTTGGAATTCAATGCTTTTCTCTATTGGAATGAATCAACTTGTCAGTGAGGCCTACACCTACATCTCAATCTCTCATTGATGTAATTATATGTAATAACGATACTTTAATCGACTCAACTGTTATATATGAATCTGATTTTTCTTTGCACGAATGCACAGGTTGTACAATTAATTGTGAAAAACCTAGAGTTGAGCCAAAACTGCTTACAATCGGAGACTGTAAAAATTTCTAAATGACTTTCTTGAATCAGATCTCAACCTCTTCAATAAACACTTCCCTCTGAAAGTTATCAGAATTACGAAAAAACAACTCAACCTGGAGGACAGATGAAGTAAATAATTTAATGGAAGAGAGAGATAAAGCAAAAGCAAAACATAGAAAATCACGAACACAAGAAAACTGGGAGGAATACAAATGTTTACGGAATCTAACAAACCATGTTATAACTAGAGAAAAAAGGGAACATTTTCAATCTACCACGGGTAAAGAGCTGAGGAGAAATCTGAAATTGTTGAATGTATCGCAAAAATCGCAAGCTGATATTGCACAAAAATATATCACATATTAATGTCAATAATTCAATAAATGATTAATATGAGAACAATAGAATATGTGAGAACGAATTTTGTTTCCAAATTTTTGATGAATCAAGTGTTCTGAAAAAAATTAAAAATAGTTCACCGGGTTTCGATAGTCTGAGTATAGCTTTCATAGAAATTTGTTGTCCAAATATTCTACCATATCTCGTTCACGTTTTTAACTGTGTAATATTATCATCAAAATTTCCTAATTCCTGGAAACATGCTCGTATAACCCCAATTCAGAAAATTAAGATCTCTCAGATTTGAGACCTATTAGTATATTGTCGGGTTTATCAAAACTATTGGGGATAATTATAGCAGAACAATTCAGTCAATTCATTAATGATAATTATATTTTGCCACAAATTCAATCAGGTTTTCGAGCAGAACATAGTTCTACCACTGCGCTTCTTCACGTTACTGATGACATATTTTGGGCAATCGATAACTCAGGATGTACAGCCTTGATTATGCCTGACTTTAGCAAAGCCTTCGATACCGTTCGACACTGCTAATTAGATGCCCTGGTGTATGCACTGATTCGATTTTGTTTAGACTTTTTAGTAGAGATTCTCGCTTCCTACTTCAAATTTTTCACAATAGATGGTGACAAATTGACATAGTTCAACGAATTGGATGTGTTTGGCCATTACAAAATGCATTCGCCAACCTTAGGCAACCTGCACACTGATGCGGAATACGAACATGTAACTTATGAAACTACCAACTAATTGGAAAATTTGGATGCTTTTCAATCCGATTGAGATTAGGATTTGTGAATTGTTATTTCTGCAAAATTCAGTTAAAATTACCAATGTTTTGTATTCATTGAAATGAATCGTGTTTGTATGTTGTGTGGTCAGTCACAGACTGTCGATTTTTTGCCGCACCAATGCAGGTGAGTGAAATTGCTAATATGACACATTTCAAAAGTTTATGGAATCAATAAGTGGGACTTTTTCTCCGATAATTTTCCATAACAATTCTAAGGATTTTGTTTGCACTTCAAATGAATTAACGACAGAGCTTAGAATGTGTTGATGCATAATATATTCCATTTTCGAAGTACTGTTCTGGAGTCAAATCGAAGCCTGGTCCTAAAAGTTTCGGTTGTGATATATATATATATATATAGTTTGATTTTTGGGTAAATTTATAGTCTCCAACGATTTTCACAATTTTGGGTTACCTACTTGCACAATCTCTCACTGAGCACAAACTTTGTGCTCCCAATTACTTCAGGGGATACGACGGCCTTTCCTATGTCAATAAAGGTATTTTTTTAACTCAAATTTAACGTTCAAAGTCATAAGATTCTGGACACCAATACGATGTGTCTTTCAACTTATGGAGGTTATGAATACAAACATAACTTAAACGTACGAAAATACCGTGCCTCGGAAGAGTGAGCCTGAAAAAACAGTGTTTCAAAAATGAAATATCATTTAAATTGTATTGTTCTAGCATTGTCTAAAGAGACAATGGTATTATATACTATATTTTACTTACATAAAATGTCATTTCAGTTTCACAAGATAGAACCATGCACTTCATTTTGAATAAATGTATAATTCAAAATGAAAACGGAATTCTCGACTTTCTAATGCCACAATTGAACAAGCCAAACGCCAAAAGCAAACAAGAATCAAATTCTAGGCCGACAGTGTCTTTTTATGCCATTTTCGTCGTAATCAAAGATAAATATAACCTAAAATAAAATTTTGGGAAAATACTGATTTGTGTAACGGCGGCGACATCGAGGAGCGAAAAGCCGAAGCTTCGATTCGAATAGTGGATGTAGTAATAAAGTAAAGAAAACTGAACTGTTTGTCGCTGTTTGCCCGAATGATTGAAGACAATGGCCGAATTGCCGAATCTACTTCTTCCACATCTTTGACGATTCCGGAGCGGACTGAACATTGTCCGAATAAATTTTTCAGGAGAGTTGCTCTTTGGTGTTGACATCTACTCAGCAATCATTCGAAACAGAGAGTGATCTAAGAAATCAAGCATGCCATTTTGTCGCACGTTTGATCCCACACATTTTCAGATATGAGTGCATACATCAGGGTTTCTAGACATCTTACTGCTAACCATTCTAAAATCGAGTGGTGTTTGTGAAGACCTCGCTCCAAGTCTTTTGTTCTTAGCACACAG
Source organism: Gonioctena quinquepunctata (assembly GCA_018342105.1). Lineage (NCBI taxonomy): Eukaryota > Metazoa > Arthropoda > Insecta > Coleoptera > Chrysomelidae > Gonioctena > Gonioctena quinquepunctata. The sequence continues at coordinate 17,199 of JAFIRS010003808.1, read as the reverse complement.
ATCGCTTGCAAAGTGTGAAATTGGGAGATAAAATATCTGTTGCTAGAAATGTGTCATCTGGTATACTACAGGGTTCAGTCTCAAAGAGAGTAAACGTTATCTGAATAGGAGGTACTAATAAGCTCTAGCCAATCAGAATATTGTAGCATTAACCTATCATAGTGACGTACAGGTGGCCCCCGTAACATACAGAGTGGTCCAATATACATTCAAGAGCCTGTAACTCTCAGATACCAGAGTGCGGAGTGCGCTAGTCCGCCACTGTCCAGAGAGAATGGTGGCCATGACATTACCATATACGTCACTATGACTCACAAATGATCTTTCATTAGTGTCACCATTGTCTTATGGGGAATAGACTCCCCTACTCAGATAACGTTTACTCTCTTTGGTTCAGTCTTAGTTCCCTTTAGATGACCTGAACGCAGCAGTGTGTTTGAATAATGATTTGGACAACATTGGGAACGGAAACGGCATTATCTAATGTTAAACGCAAAAAAATCTGTGGCCTTAGTATTCGGTAACAAGTTTAATCAAACGTTCGCAAAAAGTAACCTTTAGATAATTATTAATAACGACGTTTTTGGGATTTCTGATAATGCAAAAAGCAGGAGCATATGGAGCTCTGAGACTACTGTACCCTCATAGACGTTACTTACCCATAGCCACAAAAAAAGTTTCATGTGAAACTCTAGTTTTATCACAATTCAATTATTCTTCCTCCATCTACAGCTTTTGTATTGATCAAGATACTGCTAATAGAGTACAACGTGTACAGAACTCCTGCATTAGATTTATATATGGCATCAGAAAATATGATCATGTTTCGCACTAACTGAATGAGTTGAAGTGGCTTTCGAAGAGAGAAATATTCAGGTTCTATGTCTTGTGTCTGTTTCACAAAATTCTATTGAATAAAAAACTTCTTTCGAGTCGGCGCCAAACAAACAATTATCGAAGATCATTATATTACTTTGAAAGAAGTAATCAAAATGCAGCCGTGCATCTCGCTGCCATCATTTTACGCTTTACCTAATTCAATTGGTAGTTTGTTTGGCGCCGATTCAAAATCAGTTACTCACATCAGTTTAGGAGCTAAATTATCATTTAGACTAAGAAGATTTATTTTATTTTTGCTTTGCGGTTGATTTTTTCGTCGGTTTAATTTTTTGATAAAAAGTTTTTATTTTTAAATTTTTTGTTGCTGAAATCTACTAATTACTACCTACTTAATGTTTGATTACTTCCAAAATACTTGCTTACCTAGCTTACTTCAACTATTACTATTAAATAATATGATTTTCTATTTTAACTATTTATTGTTATATAATATAAATTAATTTTGAAAGTTCTGGTTAGTTGATTTCATCACTTTGTATATAATTCCATCCTTTCATAGAATGTAATCATTTTGACGGATGTAGGAGGGTGTGTCAATGTCAACTACATATGTGTGCCAAAGTTCACAAGTAAAAAATCAATCATCCCCTATTTTCTACTCATAGGGGTGGATCATTTCATTCCAAATTGGAATATGATCAACTATGAGGTATACCCTTCCAAACAAAAGAACAATCATACAAATCGGAAAACCCACTACAAAGTTATGCCTGATAGAATCGGTTAACGGACCAAAATTCAGGGGATGAACGATCAATATCCTTCATTTTGCTACCCTTAGGGATGGATTCTGTTGTTCAAATTGAAATGGGACCAACTTCGAAGTACATCCTATTTAATTGAAAAAGAATCATAAAAATCGAACCGCTCTGTGAAAAGTTGTGCGTGATCATACATAAAAAAATAAAAAAAAAAATATACGAGTCGAATAGAGAACCTCCTCCTTTTTGGTTTCGTCGGTTAAAAAGCCCAACTAACCTTCATGAGAAATCAAAGTACAGAAGCGATATCCACAATATTAACATCATGATAAAAATCTACTAACATGTCCTGCGCACAGAACCTCTTTCTTTGAAAGAAGCTTCCAGTTTAATGTGTATATATTATACAATGCTATACAGATGATGCGGGTCGTCAAGCCGAGGCCTTCGCCATCACTCATGGTCTAGAACAACTGGTCGAGCTACCAACCCGCATCCCTGATGTCAACAACCAGTCTGCCAATACACTAGATCTTTTCCTCACCACCAATCCTGACCCGTATAGAATAGAAGTTTGTGCCCCACTTGGAAACTCTGATCACACCCTCATCTCCACAACATGCTCTTTCCATTTACCATCGAGCTGCACAATACCACCCCGTCTCATGTGGCATTACAATTCGGCCGACTGGGAAGGTCTTCGTATGTTTTTCTCAGCGTTTCCATGGAAGAGAGTTTGTTTCTCTTCAGTGGATCCAACACGATGTGCTGAGACAATTTCTGAAATCATCATGTTGGGGATGCAAACCTACATACCGAATACCGAAAGAAGAACATCATCCGATAAGACCTGGTTTAACAGAAACTGCTCTAGAGCTGTGGCTTCCAAACAGGCAGCATACCATCGATGGCTAAAAAATCCGGGCCCTGAGACCAGAGCAGCATATGTCGAGGCTAGAGGCATATGCAAAGAGACAATAGAATGCTCAAAAGATGCCCACAATCCCAAAATAAGATCAAAACTTGCTGAATGTCCTAACAGATCCCGTTCATTTTGGTCTTTCGCCAAAGCTGTGGGAAGGAACTTCACTTCCAGCTCATTTCCTCCTCTAACCAAAGAAGATGGAACACTAGCAACGACTGCCCAGGAAAGAGCCAATATCTTTGCGCACCTATTTGCTGGAAATTCCACTCTGGATTCATCGGGAAAACAACCCCCGAACATTACACCTATTGACAGTCACATGCCGAGATCACCTTTCGCCAACGTACTATCAGAAAGATTTTGCTGGGTCTCAACACCAACAAAGCCTGTGGATCTGACGGAATCCCGCCGATTGTTCTCAAATGTGCACCGAACTAACACCTGTTCTTTGAGTTGTTCAACCACTCTTACAATTTGGGGGTATTTCCGTCCAATTGGAAAATTGCAAGAGTACAGCCAGTCCTAAAAGGCAAAAGGCCCTACCTAGCAATTTACAGACCTATCGCACTGCTATCTATTATTTCCAAAGGTCATGGAAAAGCCATCAACATCGAGCTCATGAAATATCTGGAAGACTCAGGAATTGTCAACGATAGGCAATATGGCTTCCGCCATCAGAGATCAACTGGTGACCTGCTCGCTTACGTCTCACATATATGGCAGCTATCTATTGAAAAGTATGGAGAAACTTTAGCTGTGGCATTAGATATCTCCAAGGCGTTCGATCGAGTTTGGCACCAGGGACTCCTCGCCAAGCTTCCGTCTTATGGCTTGCCCCTCAGCTGTGTTCTCTGCTTGCTAGTTTTCTCTCAAACAGGTCTCTCCATGTAGTGGTCGATGGAGTTTCATCTGACACTCTACTCATAAATGCTGGTGTTCCGCAAGGATCTATTCTCGCACCAACACTATTTCTACTTCACATCAACGACCTGTTGAAAGCAACTTCATGTCAGTACACAGCTTTGCCGATGATAGTACCCTCCATACCGCTTTCTCTTCCAGGGCCCCTATATCAGCCCGTGAAACCAGAAATGAACGAGGAAGAAATGTTAATAATATAAATATGGACTTAGCAACAATTCTCGAGTGGGGATCTAATAATTTGGTAGAATTCCAAGCAAACAAAATACATGCATGTTTTTTCTCTAGACAAGCACGATCTCACTGTGCCTAACATAACTTTGCGAGGAGTAATCATGCCACTGAATTCATCCATATCGATGCTTGGTATTACTATCAGCAATAACATTTCCTGGGAAAATCACGTGAGGTCCATTGCCAAAGTGCATCCCAAAAACTTGGTTTTTGTTTCGTGCCAAGAGCTATTTCACCCCACTCAGCTGCTTATGATCTATAAGGCCAGATCCGACCTGTCCTGGAATACTGTTCCCATATTTGAGCGCGGCACCTAAACATATCCTGAGGCTATTGGATTCTGTCCAAAAAAGGGCAATTCGTCTCGTCGGTGATGCCTCGCTTACAAACTCGCTCACTTGTCTGGAACACCGTAGAAAAGTTGGCGATTTGTCTCTATTTTATAGATATTTTCATGGGCGATGCTCTTCTGAAATATCAACAATCGTTCCTGCTTTGGCAGTCTCTTCGAGACTAACCCGTCAAGTTCAGTCATCACACCCCTTGGTGGTCACTTTGGAGACCTGCAGAACATCACTTTCCAAAGACTCGTTCATCCAACGAACAGCGAGGCTTTGGAACTCATTCCTAGGGGGTTTCCCCGAGGCATCAACCTCCAGAAATTAAAAGAACACCACTCCTACTTCTTTCCTGTTCCCCGATGTTTCTGAAAATTACAGGATACTCCTTTCTGGAACCAGAACATAAAAAAAAACCTCTTGAATTTAAACAATATAATATTATCAAATTCAAAAAAGAACTCAAAACACATTCAAACAATTGCCTCTAATTATACTCCTTTTCTACATTTTTAACTTTTTCTTTCTTTCTCTTTTCTCTCTTTTTGGAGCGTGATTAAACAGTTCATTGTTATATAAGGAAATAATAAGTGACCCAAAAAGTTTAGGTTTAGATTAGATAGACTTAGGTTAGATAGACTTAGGTTAGGTTTGCAAAATAATATAAAAAAATTCAAAATATTTGTAATCGATTTTACAGCTTGTAAAAACTCTGTTGGTAATTTTCTTTCTTTTTTTTTTATTTTCTATACCTTAAAATAATATTTGAAGTTGTCATAATTCAAACGGCTTCTTTCTAGCGCCATTTAGAAATGTTGTGACGTAATCACCCGATCAACCAGTCCCACAGTTGACAGCTTCAATGAATTTTGCAACGTTGCCATATTTTCAAATCTTGACAATGCGAAAGTGTTCCAGTTCTGATTTAGAGTTTAAGAAAGTTGACAACATTGCCGTTTAATATTAAACGGCACAATCAACCTGATCAAGCCTATTGGCTGCTCGGTCGCTTACGTCACCAAGAGCGCCAATATTAGTAGCTGTGAAATTTGCTGTTTTTAAAAACGAATGGGAACTGCTGCAATTGAAATTTGACTCAAAAACTTTTTTTTGGGTACTTTTATATATGCGTTACGTATTTTGAAGCATATTTAAATCAATAATAATTTCTCGTGTCCTCGCCTATTGGCGAACTTCCCCTTGAGATTTCCTCTCTATCTTTTCTTTCAATATTTTTTATAATTGTATTTCAATGTACTTGAAATGTGGAAATGAAGACATTTATTATTATTATTATTAAGTGTCAAGTTGTTCTGGAAATACTCCAGATTGAAATAACTAATTTATTTGATTTCTACAGTGCTCAACATTGTCAAGGACAGCTTTCTAGCAACTGTACAAAAATGATTATTAAAAATGTTTTCTCTTAGGACATTAACTATCTGCCGGTTCAGTTTTATGCCTCAACGATTTTTTTTATCCCACTGCACCAGAAGGAGGGTAATGTTTTTTGGGTGTATGTATGTCTAGTTCTTGCCCCTTAAAGTTCAACCTCACCTACATGTGGTTTGGGGTGAACGGGCCGCGACCGCGCGACGAGCGAAACAATGTGTAGACATTCGTGGGCGGCCGCGACCAACGAAGCTCTGGCAAACGACCCAAATCCAAGCTGTGAGCGCCGTGGCAAGGGATGAATGGCACCGAAGTCACTCATTCGTTTCCGGGGGGTGGTGGTAATTGGTGCGCCTTGTCGTGATGTACGGGCGAGCAAAGCTCCTTTGTTTGCTTGGGCACTGTGGTGGGACGCGTTGTCGGTGGCCGCTGCTAGTCAGGGGTGGAATGGGTGAGGATCTTTCCTGCAGGGCGAACAGATCCAGCTCTATGCGGAAGGAATCGCAGGGAAAGACAAACTCCTTTCCCCTCAATCGTGGAAACGAATGGGACCATTTAGCCTGAGCGCCGAGAAGAAAGGAGGACAACTCGTGGCCTTCTCGGTCAACAATGTTTCTTTCAAAGCACTGCAGAGGATGCCATTCCGAGCATACAGGATCGGAAGATAACTCTTCAGGGCACGGAACAAACAAAAACAAACATTAGGGGGGGGGGGCAGGATGACCCATCCTGATTCACCTCCAGCACTGCAAAGCGGCCACGGCAGTACTTCAAGAACATGGATCCGACATAAAGAAATAAAAGGTCTGGGAGGAGCAAGTGGGGAGCTATTGTATAGCAGATCAACTGATACCCCCTCCGAACCTGTATAATTATTGAAAAAAATATATAAAAATGCATAAACGAACCTGTGTTCGAAAGATCTGACATGAGTGAACATAATATGCAAGATAATGGGTGGAGAGAGGTTATTCTCGCATCGGCCTATTTCCCTTCGGGTGATCCTGAACCACCACCCAGGAGAAGTTGATAAGGCACTGCAGGCAGGATAAGCTCATTTGAACCATTCAAATCACCGGAACCGGACGGAATTCAGCCAGTACCGTCGCAGAAGGGAAAGGAACTACTGAACAGTAGACTCTGTGAAATATTCAGAGGCAGCCTGGTTCTTGGACATATACCAAAGCCATGACTGAATATTAGGGTAATCTTTATACCAAAACCTTGGAAAATTTCCTAAGACCAATAAGTCTTATCTCCTTTGGACTGAAGACTCTGGATATAAGGGACGGGGTACTGCATCGGGTACTAGGGTATAAGACCACTGCATCGAGAACAAAATGCATACAGGACCGGCTGCTGAACATAAACAAAACTTCCCAAACAGGCCAGTAAATTTTCCAAACATTTGATGCATAATTATAGCCACAACTCACAATTTACGATTTTTTTCGCGCAACTTGCGATGTCTGTAGCTTGGAGGGGTCAATTTCAGGACACATGTTTATGAGAAAAAAAGTCTAATTTCGACACCAGGAATACTCCCTTGAAATATTTGTATTGACACCCTGTATATATATATATATATTAAATATATATATATATATATATTGGGTAGAGTGGGTTCTTGAATCTTGGGGGCACCTTCAGTAAAATTTATTAAAAACATTAAAAACATTTGAATCTGAAAATAAAATATTGATTTGGATAACATCATATGTAGAAAGATAGGTTGTATCTGAAAATAAATTTAATTACCTTTTGGGTTACGTATCTTGGTTTTACCATGATTGTGTTTTGTTACCAACAATAGTTGGATTTTGGGGTGGTGTTAAATCTTCTTGTATCATTGTTTTAACGGAAAACTTTCAATATTGTGTGGTTTGTTGTTTTGTCAATTGTCATTAAAGGCGCCTGAACGACATAGTGTAGAACTATTTATAGTTATTTTGTTTGTTGTTGGTAGGTCCGTAGTACTCTCCGCTGGAATGGTGTTGTGTACGTGTGTGGGGGTGATATGGGTAAACTGAATAATGATTTGTTTCAGCGGGGATGCCATGAACAACCGCACAGACATAAACAATTTGAGCCAAATATACCACACTCTAATTTAAAAACAAATGAATAAATCCGAGCTGAAACAAATCATTATTCAGTTTACCCTGTATCACTCCCACACACGTACACAGCACCATCTCAGCGGAGAGTACTGCGGACCTACCAACAACAAACAAAATAACTATAAATAGTTCTACACTACGTCGTTCAGGCGCCTTTAATGACAATTGACAAAACAACAAACCACACAATATTGAAAGTTTTCCGTTAAAACAATGATAACAACACCGCCCCGAAATCCAACTATTGTTGGTAACAAAACACAATCATGGTAACCCAAAAGGTAATTAAATTTATTTTCAGACACAACCTAACTTTCTACATATGATGTTATCCAAACCAATATTTTATTTTCAGATTAAAATGTTTTTAATGTATTCAATAAATTTTACTGAAGATGCCCCCGAACGAGGGCGAAACGTCTAAAAAAACGTTATTTTCTTCTTGTTTTCATACAATCGAATCTATATATTTATTTATATATATATATATATATAAATTGCCTCCACCTCCCTCACTATAGTTGATGAAAATGATGATTGTATGAAGCAATGACCAGTACAATCTGTGAAACTGACCTATATTGGTTGATAGAAGCAGGCTCGCCGTACAACTCTGATTTCAACACGGCATTTTCAAGAGCTTCATCCAACTTGTCCTTGTTTGTTCCGTATCTGTATCCTTTTTCGTATTCAGCAATTGATTTATCGTCATCGAAGTTTTCTGGATATCGGAACAAACTGGACGAAACGTTCGGGAGAGTGTTTCTGTAGATAAAGTCCGCTTGTTCCTGTTCCCACTCAGGATCTGGCATGGTTTTCAGATCGATGTTACCTCCTGAAAAATTAAAATTACTTTTTGCATACCAGGAATAAAACTGCAGTTGACTACAGAGGACGGAATTATTTTCTGGGATTTGAATTTTTTTTTTCGAATGGTACAATTTCAGATGGATTTCAGGGGAATACTACATACTGTGGATAAACAATTTTGGTATATCTTGGCGATCATGGGCCTCATTGATATGTATAAAAACTCTAGTGAATGCTATTATGAGATATCTTTTGAAGTTTTCGTTCGACAACCATTGGGTTTTTCATCGCGATTGTTTCGCATTTTTCACGGAAAGATGTGACATAACTCAGACACAACTTGTTCATACGATTATTTGAAATCTTTAACCAATGGTAAAAGTTTGCACAAACATACTCCTGTTCCACAGTCCATTACTAGAGATTTGGCAACGGCCATCGTGGAAGTGCCAACTGAAATAGGTAAGAGGCATGTTATTACTTTGGCCTACTTCCCAGGGGATTCGCCAACACCTCCACCACCAGAGGAAGTGCTTCGATGCGAACACGCACCATCTCACATGGGGAAGAAGGGACATACACGCACGAGATGAGTTCGTTTTAGAATATTTGACTGCTACTAATATAGACTTTGTTAATAGAGGACACAAATCCCCCTTTATGAATGCGATTAGAAAAAATATTCTTGACCTAACCCTTGCTGATCCATTTATAACAAACCACATCCTCAACTGACGGGTATCTGATGACTCCTCGATGGAAACTCGAGGAAAACTGTCCCACTGGTACGCGTACAGAGAGCTTTTCGAAAGCCAGCTGGCGACCAGCAAGTACTAATCGACTCAGCAGAGGAACTCGACATAGCCTTCGGGCAGCTTCAAAATGCTATAATGAAAGCATATGAAAGTAGCTGCCCAGAAAAATAGAAGGCGGTCAACAGTGACGTACTTTGGTGAAACAACGAGTTTTACAAACTCAGGAAGAAAGTCCGGAATCCCTATAATATAGCTAAAAGTCTGGGATATTAGGAAGACAGCTCTTTTTGAGTACAACAATGAACTCAGAAATTCAAAACGAAGAAAATGGATTCGAATGTATGAGGGGATTGCGGAATTAGCCCAGCTCAATGCCTCTAGAAAGTTCTATCCAAAGAACATACCAACGATATCGGTCTGACCAAAAAGCCGAACGGTGGATATACAGAAGAAAAGCATTAGAGTTCTCATCCAGAAACATTTTCCTGGTGTTGAACTCGAACTGCAAAGTGCTCATCTGGAAGGAGTTGTTACTTACCTCAACAGATCCAGCAGGAGCCTAGCGGGGAAAATCCCAAAAAATCAAATGGGCCATAAACAGCTTCAAACCTTTCAAATCGGCCAGAAAAGACAGAATATTCCCCGAATATAGAGTCCTGATTGAAAAGGCTGTTCATCGCCAGTTTCATTTTTCGGTCACATACCGAAAGTCTGGAGGAAAGCTGCAGTGGTATTCATACCAAAGACGTCTAGCAGACGAACCAAAGTCTCATCATCAGTCTCACCCCATACCTCAGTACTCCTGAGAATAATGGAGAAAATTATAGACTATTATATGAGAAGTGAACTCCTCTCCTCGTAAAACAGTTAGCCTATCTAGCAGACAAATCTACAATCAATGCCTCACAATGAAAGCATTGGAAAAACATATAGAGGGTGCCTTCGATAACATCTCACATGACTTACTGAAGGAAATGAATATAAACATCTTTCTGATCAGATAGATACTTTGTAGCTGTTCTCGTAGAGGAAATGGTCAGATTGACAGCGCAAAAAGGTTGTCCTCAAGGCGGGGTTCTATCGCCTTTGCTGTGGTCACTGACCATGGATAATCTGATAGTGAAGCTACATGAATCTGGAATTAAGATGTCAATGACGACGCTGACGCCGATGACCTGGTTGTTACTATTAGGGGCAAACATGACGGGATAATATCCAATCGCATGCAGACAGCCCCGATCATAATGAGAAGCTGGTGCGCAGAAGAAGGACTAAATGTATATCCTAGCAAAACGGTGCTAGTTCTATCCACAAGGAGACGTAGATAATAACTGAATGCCCCGACCCTGAATGGAACCCAGCTAATATTTGGGCGTTATAATGGACCTTTCCATTTAGGAAAAAAAAATTCCAAAACTTATATAGGTCGATTGTATTCCATTTGAAACGTCCAATTGACTTAGAATGCCATCATATATTTTTCATTTCGAAAAGATATTGCGGTTGAAAGAGTACCCGTGACGTCACGTTCATCGAAAACTACCCCCTCCATAATCCACGTTCAGAAACACGCATTACTGTTCTTGTCAAAAATATAGCTCACTGCTTGATATACACCATTAATATATAATTGAACTCTGTTTATTGATAGACTCTTAAAAAAAAAGTCTCATTTCAACAAGCTCCTTTGATTGGCCCAGTGGAGCATTTGCCAATGAAGGTGAGGATTATTTTATTTAGTTATTTCAAGTTTGTCAAAATTACTCCTAATATATTGGTTAAATGATACTTTATATCAAAATTGAACATGGGATACTTCACAACCTCTGGTTATTTCATAAGAAATATAAAGTGATAATGCTTTTTTTTATAAATTAGATTTGAAACCACTTTGATTTTTCATAAAAAAAGTTATTGTTTATCCTTTGAAAAAAATATCAAGCTTTTTTTTTCATTAGTAGAAAAAATGAAGTCTGCTCCACAGTAAAGAGCATTTATTTCTAGGGAAGAAGTTAGCAATTCATTTCGGCAAAGTATTTTGCCATCTTCAGGCTCTCTAAAATATACATAAAAAAATACAAGAGTGACCATTGTAAAAGCTGATAGAAGAATTACCACAAAAATAAACATACCATCACTGATTCACACAAACATTGAAGTAAAAATGTCAACTGATTAATATAGGTAACATAGGTTATCGACTGAATTAATGAGTTGACATTTTAAATTCAATGTTTGTGTAAGTCGGTGATGTTATGTTTATTTTTGTGCTAAGTCTTCTACCAATTTTTACGATGTTCACCCTTGTATCTTTTCTATGTATATTTTAGAACTGAAATGGCAAAAATACTTCGAAATCATCTATTTTCTTTCCTAAAAATAAATGCTTCTTACTGTGGAGCAGACTTGATTTTTTCTACTAATTAATTAGAACTCCACCTGACATGGACTACTTTCATAATCTTTTTTTGTTTCATGTTCATCTAGCATCTGTACAGTTTACACAGAATGGATCAAGCAATGGATGAATTCTTCAAAATGAGGTGGGGATTTAAGCCTGTTGAACTTACCTTCATCCATTGGGGTATTCGCCGAATTATTTTTTCTGTGATTGTTTAGATATAATCAATCATAAATGCATTATACTGTGAATATATATGTAGGCTTTGTCTGTTTGTATTATAATATAAATAAATTCATATTTGGTACCTGTTAGTGTTTCCTTCATGTGATGTGTCAAATATTTATTAAGTTTGAACTACTGAAAATATAATTAATAATTTAGAATGAATAGACTTGAAATATGTTCATACAAATTTCGTAAATTTTTTGCAAAATTATTTAGGTACTTATTTCACACCAATTCTTTGTTGGGGGATACTAATTCAAAGGTAAAGACGTTAACTCATCTATTTTTTACAAATACAGGCTTATATTTTCTATGGTAAAAATTTTCCCTATGGTTACAAAGCTATAGAAAAAAAAAATCTGAAGATATTGGCATTCATGAAGAGAATGTGACAACAAACCTTAGGAAACTTTGACATAATACTGCACATTCTAGTTATTTAAAGTATTTTTGAATTTCAATCAATCAAAATAGAAGAAATGAATCTTATCGACAAAGTTGTTAAAGAATTCGTCCACCGTATGCTCCTGAAATAAAATTTAATTGTATTGTGCCATTTGGAGTAGCATATATTAAAAATTTCACAGTATTGCATTTCTTCTATTCTGACCAAGTCATGGACAGACGAACAGGATCAGAGGGTTTTTCAATTCCCAGACAATTAATAATTGAATTAACTTTCCTATAGCGAGCTCTGAAAGGGATCGGCAAATTTCTTTCAATTTCAGATATGTCAGGCCAATATATAAGCTCTTGTAAACAATTTGCCATCATAGGCACAGCTTTTGTGAAAATCTTGTGAACACTTGATTAACTCCAATCAAAGTCATCAGCCAATCGAGAGTATACATCCCCAACCCGTATCTTTTTTAAACTTATCAGAACATCCATATATTTAATTTCTTCAATTTTGGTAATGTATTTCACAATGTGGTAAACATTTTCAGGGAGCCCCAAATAAAATTACTTTTCTTTTCTATAAGTACAATAGATAAGCGCTGGCGCTGCTGTCCTTCGATATTTTCACAATCAGGATCGGATGAAGACTGACTAGGAATATACTCAGAATTTTTTTTGGTGGTGTTATTTTGGTGAATCGGATAATGTACTAGCTTGGCTACTGCTAGGAGAAGAACTATTCGAAACTCTTGAGTAAATATTTCCCATGGATGTAATGTCACTCAACACAGTTTTACTAGCTGAAGGAGTGATGTTTTCATTTGGTTTGGGTTATTCATCGTTGGTAGGTCATGTACTTATGATGAAACATTGTCAGACCAATGTCGTTTCAGGTAGATATGTGGACAGACATCTTTCTTGAACATAAATTTGGATCCCGTTGTTCTAGCATATTCCCAATTCATAGTATCTTCTTTCAGCTGGAACCAAAGAACAATATGTTTATAGGACTGAATATAAAATACAGTACTGATCGATGATTTTGCAAACTTGCATTGAGTGAAATTAAAGATCGTTCCTTGATGTACTCACCTGGAAATGTTCTGCACAAAAGCATATATTTCCGCTTTTTACAAAAGTTTGATTCACTTCCACTGGTGTTCAGACAACCGGGCACATTGCACTTTTCAGACATTTTCATAGTTATTAAAATTAGAAAATAATTTCCGAAATTTTTCAATTCCAAACATTCATGGAGAGCTTGTTCATTTGCAGCAGTTCTCTGCACTGCATATCTCGTGTCTCATATCAGATATATGCAAGAAAAAGAGCTGAAGAGAGACAAACGATTGATAATATTCCATTCCGTGGAGCAAACGAACGAATCTATCAAAGTATCAAATAACAAATGTCATTACGTCACAATTCCATGATTCGCAACTCATACAACGATGCCAAATCAATTTTTAGTGAACGTGACGTCACGAACCCACTTTTTCCCGGATTATGGAAAAACTACCCATCAGAAAAAAAAAAAATCCCAAGTGATATTAGCGCATATACTTTCTAATTACAGTGTTTTCTCATGGTGCATAAAAAGGTCCATTGACCAAAGCGTAACATGAAACAGTCACATCAATCTTTCTTTCCAAGGCTACAGTGGACGTGCCGAAGAGTATTTAGCAAGATGTGGGAATTGAAACCAAAAATGATATATTGGTCAACCACCGATCCAAATCCATGGTCACCTATGCATCATTAATATGGTGGCCAGAAACCCAACAGTACTCGGTACAAATCAAGCTGCAAAAAGTGCAGCTGTTAGCCTGTCTGGAAATCACAGGGGCACTGTTCACATGCTCCACTGCAGCATTGGAGGTAATGCTGTACCTTATGTGTGTAATGGAGCATCAATGAGTGCCTTCAGACTGCGCCAGATATAAAACTCGAAAGCTGAAAATCTGAGTGGACACCTGAAGATTCTGGAAAATATCCCCTCAGGTACACACCATCAGATATTATGCCAGCTAGGCACGACTTCGAAGTGCATTTTGAAGTGGTCATAAGAAGAAGAAGGTTCCAGGACAAAGACAAGCGAAAATGCCTCTGAGCCCATCTCCAAGGAAAACTAAACAGCTTCTCGAGTTGGAAGAGAAAAACTTGCTCAGTGGAAGTGTCACCTCAAAAAAAATGCTTAGATCACACAGTGAAATATGCCGTTACTGCGAGAACTTCGCTGAAACTGCAGAACACATGTTTTGCAAAAGGCTCAACTTCATTAACTCCCTCAGACGTCAGGAATTTAGATCCCAAAAACCTGATTAACTAGGAGTCTATGAATCACGGGTCTTGAATAGATGATGTACAAAAGATCTTATAGGTCTGGGGAGGCTGAAGAGTCATATCGATCCCCCTACAATCCACAACACAATAAAAAAATTACCTACTCAGTTTCCTGAGTTTTCAATATTGCTTTAGTTCGAATGAGTTGTTATTGTACATTGTGTGGCTTGAATCAGGTGTGACTAAGTGAAAAACTGCGTTTATCACACGTCAAAACATTTATAAATCCTCAAATAACATCCAAATCGTAATATTTCCAAATGAATAATGAATGGTCTCTAAAAACATCAATGCAAAATTTCACAGTGTTAGACTTTAATTCGATTCAGAAAATCCAGTAAATAATGAAATTCACAACCACACAGAAACGAGCGGTTTACTGCTTTCTGCTTCTTCATTATTATGACAGTCGACTGTCAGTGATCTGCCACATAATAGGAACCAGTTCAACACACTCCGAATGATGAATAAACTGCTGTGATAATGGCAACAAAGATAAAGCAGATAATGGGGGAGACTATAGTGGCCCGGGCGGCCAGGGGATGCTCACATGAAATCTGGTCATGGACGGACTACTGGGGGTCTCAGTAAGAAAAAGGATACAAAATCCTTGGGTATGCCGACGACATAGTCGTCCCAGAACAGGGAAAATTCAACACTATCGTTAGGGAGCGCATGCAAGAGGCCCTAAACTTGGTAACCAGATGGACGGACTTGGAGGGACTGAACAACAACCCTCAAAATGCCACCACAGTAACATTCACTCGAAGACTGAAACTAGAAGGACTGGGGCCTATACAAACTTTACAGTGAAAGGAAAGGGTGAAATATGACTCGAAACTGACCAGGAACCAATATCTGATGAAATGACCAGGAAAGCAGAGACCACACTACTTGTGGCCGGACGCAATCATTAGTTTTTTAATTAAAAACTGGAATGAAGGGAGAAAATGGGGGCTAAGACCATAAATGTGTTTGCTTTTTTTACAAATTTCTATAGTAATACTAACATTTTCTTTCCATGATGGTGTTTTCATTGGCTTATTTTTTTTTCAAAAACCTCTGATTCTCCAAGAACTCAGCAAAGTTCGCTACAATAGGCATATCTGGGTTTTAGTGTTTTCAAAGTCAGTTGAATGAGCTAAAAAAACACAATAGGATTTGTCGCTTTGATCTTACATGCATTACATTGTATAAACGGAGATCTTTCCTTTCACTTGGAATGTAACTTTGCGTATTTTTGTTTAAATATGTTTTTTTTCAAGTCAGTTGAATGGGACGAAAAAATCGAAAGAAACATAATGGAACTGAATTTTCAATAATTTGTTGTTTTGATCGAATTCTTCAGAAAATTAGGACAGCATTTTTCGAGCTTCGGACAGGCATATGTTATCACTGGACAATCTACGAGATAAAAGGTGTAGAATCGATACAAAATTAGAAATAACAAGCATCACTGTTTATGTTCTGATGAATATAAAATAATATTCAATACTTCAAATCAAACATAAACTATACTCCCTCCTAGACATTTTCTCAAATAAACTTTGCTGAAAAAGGAAAGAAAATATGAATGAAAATTGGAAAGAGAGAAAAAGAAACAAGTTTAAGAAAATCCAATATGCATGGTAAATGAAATGCATTTCTACCCAAGAACAAGAAAATCAAATTTGCATGGAAAATGAAACGCATTTCTATCCTCAATCATCATAAGACAATCCTCCGAATCAGTCAAATCATTTAATCTTATGATCACGTGTTAAATGGATGGAAAGGGGCATATTCACGTTCTTTTGAAATCACATGTGAGATGCGTTCTGTCCAAAGATCTTTATACTCTTCATTCAAGATTCTCCTAACGTTTTCTACTACTTCTCTTAGATTTGGACATAGATTGGACTTTCTTAATTCGTTTTTTATAAATGTCCCAATCAAATGGCCGAAATTTCAAACAGAGAACCAATCAGATCACTTTTAGAGTGATAAAACTTTTACCCGCTGTTTTATACTGATAAAACTAACAGTAGATTCGATATTGTTTTGCGATAAAATTATATGTTAACGCATTCAATTACAAAGTGGTAGTTCTACAATGAGGTACAAAAATATTTCTTTTGTCTGGTATGAATATCTGATTGAATTTTAAAATCTCTCATATTTTTGAAAACATTCATAAATGTTTCTCGGTACTCCGTTCTTGTCATATTCCTCAGTCTCCTCTTCTGGGCAATGAAAACATCATTTGCCGATGGAGATGTGACCCAAATACACATTCCACACCGAATTCTACTCTCAGCCTAAGCATGATACAACTTTATCAACATATCCATATTCAATATAGTTCTTAGATTCTTCAACTGATTGGCTATGGAGTTCAGTTGTGAGATCAGATATTCACAATGGGGTTTCCATGTTAAACATTGATCCAAAAGTATACCACGAATTTGACCGGGTTGACATTTGTCTTGATATCATGATATTTGTCTGTTATGAAACCTAGTGGATCAAAAGGTGTTTCTTTCATTTTTATTAGCGTTAGTAGGAGATTTAAGCCAGTTCCGGGTCTCCCCCCACCACTATGACGTCACGTGTGACCTTGAATGGTTGCAGGTGTGCAGTGTGTGTGTGTTTGACCTTGAGATTTGACTTTGAGATTTGTCATTGAGTTTTGACATTGGGTTTGGTCGACTTTGAGATTCGACTTCAGTTTTGACCTTGAATATGACCTTGAG